>JAYRBW010092359.1:0-43960 GCA_036023295.1 Invenusta paracnida
TCAACTATCCTATATTACCTACTACATAGTTCGCTTAGCTTTACTAGCTAACGACCTATTGCCATAGGTCTAGATTTTATAAGTACCAGTTATACAAATGTTACCAGTTATTTGTAGAATCAAATAAAATTTAAATTATACAAATCTTTTAGACGAATCTCTCTATTGTTTAATGAATTAATAGCAAAATTCAAAGATTTTTGTCGAATATGAAAGTAAAAATTGTTTAAATGTAATATTAAAAAATTCTTTTCTTAAGAACCATTAAATAATATGGAATTAATATGAAAAATGCGCATGTTGTATTAATATACATATATATATAAATAACTGAATTTATAATCTATTATTGTAAGACGGGAAATATTTATAAAAACTATTAAATAAGTATAATCGATTCAATCCAACTCTATATGGATGATAATGTCATGATAATTTGATAAATATCTAAATATAGAGAGGTTAAATGACACTTCCACCAAATCATATAAATGCGCTATTTAATGAATTAAAACTTCATCATATAAATTTAATGACTCGATATACAGGAACATCGAATTAAATAATTTATAGACCATTGTTGGTATTAATGTACTCGGATTAATTTAGTGCATAGCATTCACAAATCGAACACTCTTGTGATACTAACATGCAAATTCCGTTCATTGGGAATGTTAAATTAAAACTATATATACATATATATGTAGGTTAAAATGTCATTATACATATATGTAGGGAAATATGTCAGAATTCATATATTTTGATATTCTACATGAAAACTACATTTTGAAAACTACATTCACATATTACTCGAATATCAAGTCATGTGTTATCATTTAATGTTAAATGTTAAATGTCCAAGAATATTCTACAAGTAATTTTAAAGCAGCATTTGATGGAATGAAATATGGATCAGCATCAGAATGAAAAGCTAAATAATAAAAGGCCAGTTTATTATTATTTTTATTGTTTTATGTGCTCGACAAATGTATGTGCCAATTTAAAATAAAATTATAAATATTCACGACATTTTATAAATATAATAATTGGAATAACTCTCAATAATATTCTTGTCTGCAGTTGAATAAGATATGTATAAATGTTTGGTCCATTATTATATTATATCTGACTGAAGAGCTTTTTTCTTCAAAATTATTTTATTACATATTTGAAATAAATGTATTTTTTTAAGTATATTATATTTCAAGGTCTTCTAAAATGTATACAATAATTATATTTCTGAAAATGTTTCAAGAAGATTTGGTGTCATATAAAATAATTGTTATAAAACTAATTTTATATTTTACTTCAAAGGCAGCAAGTTTATAAAAATGATCGAAAATAACATAGCTTCACAATTACTTACTAATGTGCATGAACATTTTGATACATCTTATCATAAAGCTTTTGCTGAGTCAATTATCAATTTTTAAATAAAATATAAAGTAATCGCATTATGCATATTATTCATAAGTGCATAGCTTAACAATGTATATAATGTTTTAACATATGTATATTATACACTGTACCGCACATTAAAATATACCTACTGGTAATTAGTAGGCCCATTAAGGTCACTAAATTTGATGTATACAATTAAACTACAAAACTTACTAAATGTGCTATTAAGCCCCCTCCTTGTACACAAAGTCAATTTTTAATATGTAATAATATACAATTATTACATTTTATTTGATCACCCAGATTGAACTTTAAAACGTTAAAAGAGAATATTAAATTAATTTCACTAAAACCCTAACTCACGAAAGCTCTAATAATTAGTACAGTAGTATAGTATAGTTTAATATATTCTATTTGCGACATACTACACTAGGTACGGCAAGCATAATCCTCGAGGTACATTGTATAAAATATATCCACTGTTTGTAATTTAAATTTGAGTTGGTCGTCCGTCCTTAACTGTAGAATAGCAGTGCATATTATTAAAACAAAATCTTCCATGAAACACATACGTAGACAAATATATATTTGGGGTGTGAAGAGATGGTAAAATTAATCTGACGTCACAATGATGATAATAGATTGAAAGTGGTGATCACAATACACTATAAATTGCTAGTGTATATTCTAATTCTAATACGTCTGCTATGTCTACATATACTGCATTCTACTATAAATTGCTAAATACTTGATAACAGCATCTATACGCACATTTTTATTCTATGGAAACAACAATTCTTTGAAATAATGAGCGTTGAAATAACTATAATATGTACTGGTATAATAAAAGAAAAGTTTCAGTGGCATTCACTATCTCGAATCTATAAAACGGTTTCATAATGTGCCGTCTCACGTACCTAACAACCTGTATTCTGCTACTGTTATAATATTAAATATAATACAATACTATTAATTAGAGAGGTTTAGATCACTTTAATTACCAAATAGTGACTTTCACTTTTATACCCAGATAAAAGTGATACACGTTCGCGTGTTTTGTGTGCGAGCTCAACAAATAAACATTAATGCCAGCTTAGAGCGCCTAATATTGTTGTACGTACCTATATTACAATACTTAGGTGGACAGTATAAATGGCAATTGTACCCTATATCTAACAACTACATATCTTTATATATATCTCAAATACAAGTAAATATAAGTAACAAGACCCAAAAATATAATATAATATGTAGATATCAAAATACTGCGCATAGTGTACTGTATATACATACAATATGTTACAATTTTTCTTATCCGATTAACCGCGCTGATAGAAATATTAATTATTTATCTTCATTAGCTTTATAAACTATCCGACTGGTAAGCAAAATGTTAATAACTGCTTTAAGCTGATAATTGGATTATAATATTAGGTATATGATGTAGGTATAGGTATATATGTATAATAAGAAAAATTCATTCTTTGATACATTTTTGAAGTCCATTACAACGTGCTTATTTCGATATACAAACAATTTTATTTACTTTGTATATTTTATAATGGATTGTTTTATTTATTTGGCCATACATCGGTTTATGACATTGCGGTATGCGACTTATGCATTGTTGATTTTTGCAGTATTTTAGCTGTATTAAGTACTCTTATAGAAGTTTCGATTCTATGTAGATTACAAATAATTTTGAAAATATAATCGTTTATTTCGACGCCTATTCATTACAGCATTTGAATTTTAGAACAAACATAATATTAAGGATATGTGTTTATTGACTACATAATCGCAAGAAGTATAGAACATCATATATTTACATTATTAAAAACAAATTATGAACAACTTTCAGAGTTATTTAAAATTTATATTTAGAAGTAAAATTCTTAAAATGTATAAATACATTTTGACAACTTCTTCCAAACAGTAGGTATAGCAAATACACTTATTATGATAATAGATATTAATACTTAGACCTGAAATGTAAGATAGTAAAGTATTGATATTAATATGCACCTACATACAAATACTTGAAATATATAGACTTATTTTATCATGATATCTGTGACATAAATATGTGCATACCTGATAAATATACTTCATATCGCCAATTAGTTGTTTAAGAATATTAAAAATGTGAACAAGTATAATTCTGTTAAGGAAATTAAAATTATTATTTTCGAAAATGATTAGCAATATATTTTATCACATAAACAGTGGAACAATGAAAAGTACTATTTCTTATATGGATATTAGATTTATGTTTATTTTTATATTAATATTTCTACAGATATACTTATGTATGCTTAATGTATGTATACTTATGTATGCTTAAATATACTTATATATGTATATCAAGATACGTATTGATAACCTATAGTTATAATTATTATATTGTATATTAGAAAATTAAATAATGTATATATTTTTAATGAAAACAAAAATAATGATAATATCATCACTCAATATTATGTCCATAATAATAAACAATTAATATGAAAAGTAGGAAATTCCTAAATATATTCCTATAATAAATTATAAAGTAAAACAATTCTCTAGAACAAGCATATAATTCAAATAAAAATTAACAAAAACCTTTACAGTGCCTTTATATTTATTAATTATAACTGACACGAAGTTACTTATGCAAAGTAATTGTATACGTTATAGTGAATGCAGTCTACTGTGTGCTCTAAGATATTAATTTATCTATTAAGAATTGATAGAAAATTAACAACACCTACTAATTAAGATGAACAGATTATCCTAAGCGTCAAATTTAGAATAATTAATAGCATTAAATTTATATTAATAAATAAAATATTAATTGAATATTTACGTATATATAATTGTTTTCTAAACGTATTAGACTAAAGTAAGATTGGTAATTATTCTAAATTTGACGCTTAGGATAACCCGTTCATCTTTATTAGTAATTATTGTAAATTTTCCTTCGAATCTTAACATATAAACTTAGTTATCCTATAGATATCATTCCCTTAAATACTATACTACTTTGCATAAGTTACCTCGTGTCAGTAACAATGAATACATATTGATAATTATAAATTATATGAACTGCATAAAATATAATATTTAGGGTATCATGAAATTTTTGATAATATTTTTATTTAGATTAAACCTATATAATTTCCCAGAATAATTGAGTTTACCTCAAACATTGCAAATATTTCATTTACACATATTACTATTCAAACGGTGGTGGAAAATGTTTTGAACATAGTTATTATTTTTAGCATTTTCCAAAATATAATATTTTCCAAAGTATATTAACAGAGATTAGGGATTATTTTATTTTATAATACATTGTTGAATGCATACTAATATTAAGTTTAAGACTATTATACACATACATCCAAATACATATTTTCTCCATAAAGCATAAAAGTATAGAGACACTTTGTACGTATATGTACATATTAATTCATTTGAAATATTGTACTTTGCAGACATCAGTCTTGTTAATTCGAACTTATAAATCAAACATAACTTTATCATTAAATGTAGTTCCACAATATATGAAATATATATGTACTTACAAATGGAAAATAAAGACAAATCAAAAGTTAAGCTGGTATAACCTCGATAAAAATGAATATTGAATATATTACTCGCCAATTATAAATATTAATCGATGATTTTATGATTTTTTTATGTATATATTATTTTATGCCTTTGTATTATATGTTTGAAATATTAATGATATTTTAATTAATATTAAGTTATAATGAGAGTTTAGAAAAAAAGTCTTAATTAAGCATCGAATACCAGGCACTCTATATTATGTCGCAATTTTTCGGGACTTTGAAAACATACCTAACATTCCATGAGTGCCGACGACGTGTTTTTAAACCCTTAGTGAATCTCTCCAACAGTGCGTTGGAATTTGGGAGTGGATTTAGAATGTGATGCGTGTGGCCTTCATCGTCGGAGTAGTCTAACTCAATTTCTGGAGGAAAAATGTTCTGTCTCGATGTCATAATAGCAGGATGTAAACCCTGAGATAAAAGCAACATAAACTATCACCCTAATTTCCACGAATCTTGATAGCTGTTTCCTTCTAATTCGGATGAAAAGCATTCAATTTGCTGTTGTAAAATAGCAATTCTAAATGAATCACCGTGATGTAATGATTTGTAAGAATAGAATGGAGGCACACATTATATAACAGAATTTAATTCCAGAGGAAAACAATTTTTGTAATCCAGATTAAAACAGAAATGATAGATTTAAAGAATGGTGTCTTTTCACAAATCTGTATTTGGATTTACTGTCGCATCAATCAAAAGAAAACAAAGATAATCCTCAAAGTCGTAGAGTCGAGAAAGAGATGCACTGAAATAACACAAGAGTATAAAACGTGATGTATTACAGCTCTTGCTTCAAGAGTTGCACAAGAACTGTGCATTAAACTCCTTTGTTTTCTTGGTTCTGTGTCTTTGTAATATATATCTACGATTACTGCTAACCGTAAAAGGCAGTTAAATCACCTTGGTTGAAATACGGTTTTTGGATCTTGTGTATCAGTCATATGCACATAAAGCGTATTGATAAAACCGGTGTAATACAATAAGACTTGAGTTGTTCTTGAGTAGAGAGGTGTATAATTCCGATACAATTTATACAATAATCTCCACATCAATAATTAGAAACTACACCAGAGTAAGATCCACTTCTAAACTGTGATAGAGCAAGAATTTGATGTAGTACCTGGAGGGTTTTGATCTTAAAATCTCTCTGCCCATTTTAACAGAGATAAGCTGGTGATGGGGGAAGAGAAGATGAGGGGTGCTGAGTTGTTAAACACAATAGCAATTAGTAACTGGTGAACAATGAAACACTTTTTATTAAATCTACCCCTAGAAAAAGAGACAAATTAGATGTTGAAAGTGTGGTTTTTCTTGGTTGATAGCGTAATTATTACAACAAAAATTCACTGCGTATGATAAAGACAACATACTGTTTTTATTGTATATGGAAGACACTGACCGCTCGCACCATGCGTAGTGACTGACTGCAATCGTTACACAAATAGGTAAACTTGAATATCGGCATACAAAATTATTTACAGTCTGTTAAGTATAGTAAAATTGTTGGCATGAATTACAGACACTTTTAGCGGTCTTCAGTGTTCAGACGTAATTAGTCGCATGACGACATGAGCCATATTCATTTACTTGCACTGATTAAAAACGCTAACTAACTATATATGGATTGACTCTATCACAAATTAAGTTGTATTAGTGGTAGTATATGGTATATAAATAAGTCAATACAACCTCAAACATCGATTCAGACTTTTATAAAGCACAACTTACTATGTGGAAGTATAGGTAATGAAAAGAATATTGTAGGGAAATTAGTGAGAAATTGGGTGGGGAATATAGTGGGGAATTTGCAGAACGGTCGGATGTGGATGGAATTGCGTCAGAGGTGCTTTGAATGGAATAAGGAGAGGATCAAATGAGAGAATCCGGGTCACAGAATTATTATCGCAACAGTTGTTAGGGAATTATTGTAGTATATAATATCAGTAATAGTAGTGTAGTTAGTATGCTGTGCGTCAACTGCCTCCAAAAACTATTGCATTTGCAAATTTAGTGGTTGGTGCTGAAGTAATTTAAGGAGGCTTCCGTCCTTATTTATCCGTCTATAAGTAAGTGCAGGTAGGTGTATATGAAGAGGAAATGGAAGGAAAATTAGGTAAATTGGCTATCCCAAATGCAGGAGTATTAACCAGAGTTAATATACTTGCTTGAACGGTATACAGTTAACTGTATTTAAAAAATTCGGTAGCTCAAGTTGCTTTTTCCTTCAGAGTAGTAAATATTTCTCAGAACTCAATTGTTTAATAGACAAAATAGACACTATATACACGTGAGTCAAACTGTCGGTGAAAAATTAAATGGCGTATAATCAAAACGGTCAAGTTAGTTTAGCCAACTTCTTCGTTGATCCACGAGAACACAAATATTAACAAAAGAGTTGTCCATCCGATCAAATGATTTATATGCAGGTAAATTATTGAATTGCGAATTGATGAAATCACAAATAATTAATTTCTGAACAACTTTTAACAAAGATCGATCCAAGTACAAGTTAAATATCGTAGGTGTTATATATGAAATTATTCGGGGATACTAAAATAGGATAAGAAACACAAGCAGTAGAATTTGCGGGTAATATAATATATATTTACACAAAAATAATGTCTATTAGCATTTGCCTAGAGATTTGAAATACAAGATCCAATTTTGTGCCTGAACCTGATACTATAGCAGCAATTAATGATAGTATACTAAATAACATAATAGTATGGATGATATTCATACAGATGTTTGTTGAAGGACTCAAGAGTCGAAATTGTCAATGATAGTCTATTGTTACTTTGATTATGTGAAGACAAGCTAATCAACAATAGTAATAACAATTGGATTAGACTGTTATGTATGTATATTAAGTACATTTAATCATAAACCTATTTACGACAAATGATTTTATTATCAACAATTAAACGTTATCTGAGAAGTGTATCGGTATGCAATGAGCACTTAAAATATAATCAAGTACATATTTTTCGTATTATATGTATATATTGATAATTATTTATGTGCATACCTATATGTATGCTAATCATACGAATACTTGCAAATGGTATTACAAACTGTATAGTAGTGGATAAATAAGCAATTCAATATTATATAGATATACTATAAACTATTTTAATGATTTATTATAATACAGATGCAAGTAGTAATATTTTGTTTTGGATACTAAGGATATTTTGCTATATCTAATAATACAAAAAGTACTTTTACTTAATTAACTAATTTAAAAAAAAATCGCAGGTTTCAAATGACCGACAATGCCTGAACGCATAATTTGAATATTATGTTTTTACAGAATTTAAAAAATACAATAACACAATTATTCTACTAACAAGTAGTATATACATTTACAGATGTTTTATAATTATCTTTATAATAATAATAATAATAATAATAATAATAATAATAATAATCATTTATTATTTATTTATTTTTATTTTAAAGTAAAACAATTATATCTAATTTACAACACTAGTAGATAATTAAAATGGGACAAATAATTTTATATCAATTTGAATGAAAGCCTTCTAAAATAAGGAAACTATTTTTCTTTGAATTGTGATACATAATTGGAAAATAGTTAAATTTGATGTCAAAAAGAAACAAAATTCTTATATCAGTAAGAAAAACTTATATTTATTAAGTTTGAAAAAATAGTTCAATTTTTTTCCTGCCTCTGTATACATGTATAGATGTAGTATTTGGACATAAGTGAACAACATATGGCAGAGCATTCATCAGAATATATACAATTAAGCGTATCTAAAAATCCCATGATGATTATTTCGTGATAATTTAGGATACAGTTTCGGATATTGCATGAGTGGTTTTGACCCATTCAGAAGCTCATTCTCATTTAATTATTCATCGTTTTATAAAATGAGTTCAATATCCCTTATGTTCAAACGATGCTAAAATCATATAGGTTTTAGTATCTGGATTTAGAATTTCGCTATCTGATTTTTAACTACATCAGATTTCCGTTAGAATAGCCAGCATATTCTGCAAAACATAACAACATCTGTTCTGTACATTTTATTATATATTCAACAGAATATTAAAGAGTTCCAATTGAAAATTAATATACTCTTACTCGCCTATGTGTTCACTATTTTATATATTATTTAAAACTGTTAAATACAGGAGATTTTATTTATTTAATAACAAATATTTGAAGTAAATATAATTGATATATTAAAAACATTTGAAAAATTTAAATAAGTGCCGTAGCATATATACGCATTTGTTGACATTAAAATTGCTTCTCTAATTTAAGTGAACATTACTTTGATTTTATGTATTACTATGTGTACCACATATACATTACTTATAACTGCTAACATACACAGGTTTAATATATGTAAAATAGGTATGTCTATAAATAATTTTTTAATGTATACTTGAAACTGACATGAGTATGACAAACCAAACCAACATTTTCGGGTCGCTTTTCAATTGAATAGCAAATTAAATAATATATACCTACAACGAATTTGAATGCTTAATGAGGAAAGATTCGTTTCTTAATAAAAATTAATGAATATTGCCTCTTAAAGTTAAAGAATGTTTTAACTTAAATACAAATAGCTGTGGACCATAATTGAAGATAATGATATTACAGAGACACAAGTAATGTATACTCCTTAAATATGTTGAAAATATTATGAACTATTTATAATTAATTAAATATTTTTTATGATAATTTTTTTTTTCAAAACTAGATACATATAATTAAATAAACACTCTTACTATAAAATTTATTGACTTATAACTTAAAAACTTAATTTCTTTGAAAAACAAAATTAGCTAAATATATCACGCTGTTGAAATAAACCATAATACAGTTAAATCACTTTCTAAATACAAATTTCTATTAAAATAGTACAATATATTACTGTACCTAATTAGAAAATCAGGTTCATAAAATACTCATAATATTTTCGACATTTGAATCGATTTAACGAATTGTAAACATAGACATCAGATATGTTGTTTTAATGCGTTCATGTTCAAAGAACCATAAGAGATAAGGAAGTATGTGCATGTAACATAATATTGGAAAAAATACATTCTGATTAATTTGAATTATCAAAATCAACTCCTATATAATTAAGAAAAATTAGAACATTCTATTCTTAATAATTTGAAGTTAGTGAAATCATTGTTTATTAATATGTATCATAATTAGTTTAATTAAATTAATTTATATCAGGTATATAATTTCATTGAAAACTAGGTATTTTTAAGAGAAAAATTAACAACATGTAATTTTTTAAATATTTTTTTGTGACAAAAATAATGAAATTGTTCAACCATGCATACATAACTCCCTATTATATCTCAATATATAATGACTAAAAATAGAATGTATACTTAAAATGAAAACTGTATTTTAATGAGTTTTTTTAAATATGTATAATTTAAAAGTGTTATATTAAATTTTCTCTCCTTTACAAAAAATTATAATAAATAATATTTGAATATGCACAACCATTCATTTTTCCAATTTAAATATAACATTTATGTGCATTAGAAAATATTTATAAATTAGTGCAATGTGTATAATATATGTCTATAAAGATTTATTTTTTACTTATTAGATGTCCAATATTTACAGAGTTTTATCTCATTCGAATATAGTGAAGTGAACATAGTCTGTGAATGTTTCGGTACATGTTCTCTTTTTAAATAAAAGATGACATATTTGTAATTAAGGCAATTATAAGAAAAAACGTTCGTTAAACATTAGTGCAAGGCAATATGACCCCCCGGGATATCAATGTTCTGATTTACGACATCAATCGCTGTAAAAAATAGTAAACGTATGATTTTTATTCTAGTGTTTATTAAAATTAAATAGATAAATAGCTATAATAAATTTCTATTCAGTTGTGTGGCTATTTTAGCAATATAATAAGCTTATAAAATCAGTCCGGCAATCTGGACTATAGAGCGTGTTGACATTACTAAAGATTTTGAAGTCTCGTAGAAGAACCAATTCTGAATCGAAGCGAGAACAGAACTTGAAGAGTTTAATCTCGCCACAACATGTTCGGGTGTAGAACGATTCAAATGATACTAAATTCACTAAAATATATAAATTTATAATTTTAAAGAAATTCCTTGAAATATGGATAGAGACAGCTGCACTGTATACATACATTGCGAAAATATATAAATAGATATACATATATTGGTCTAAAAATATAGTTCTGTACATATCGGTTTATATATAATGTTCTCTTTGATTACTTTCAAATTGCAATAATAAAATCATGAGACCGAAAGACGTGTATGACATGCCAGGATAATCCTTATACTACATAGGATAAAATATTTAATATGTTATTCATGCTAAAAAATAATCGCTTCATGCAGTAAGTTGATTCGCTAATGGATTAATTCTTACTTAGTCTGTCTTTTTAAAATTTTGATTTGACAGAAAGGCCTTTACATTATATGTTTTGCTCGAATCATTGTGACATATTTTTATATAAATATATATATTTTTTATACAATTATGTATATTATGAATATCAATAAGTCGGTATATTTCAGATGAATGTACATAAAATATTACATATTTTACGTATCTGCACATCTCAAATGAAAGCAGAGACATAGATGAGACTTTTCTTCCTCAGTTATCTACCCAGATTATGATAGACTACACACATGGTATATAGAAAGAGATAAATATAATATTGTACTAGACGAATTGCATTGAGCATTTTCGTCAAGTCTTAATGTGAATCAGAAATTGAATAACACACTGAACTAGTGACGGTGGTAAATGATTTGGCTACTTATAACTTCGGGCTGCTAATACACTGACTATTATGTAGAAGACGTATTTAGACAGAAAAGTTTTTCATTCTGTAATGTATGTGTAGTAATAAATATAAAATCTAAACATTTATGTATATTAGGTACAAGTTCTGCATAGCTTCCTTAAACTTAATACTTATAAAAGGAAAAAATATATGTACTTATCGTTCTAAAAAGCAAATAAACATAATATATTATCTATATTTTATGTGAAGATACGGAAATTACAATGCATTCAATTTTGTTTGTCTTCTGTAAATAATATGATATAAAGATTCATGATAAAGCTGTATGATATTTGCATCGATTCATAAACAATACCTATAGTTAATATTTTAATAGCCCACACATCTACACCCATACCATAATATGGTTATTAGTATATGAATAACTACACTGGCAAAATGCCGTATAAAATAACTACAAGTTATGTACAACCCGCACACACACCCATACATACATGTATGTGAGCATACTGTATGTAATGCATTTATTGAATTGAGACTTTTTTATCATCTGTCTTCTAAGTCATTTACTTAAAAATTGCAAGAAATTATTATTTGATAATATACTAGTAACACATATAAGACTAAACAAAAACATAAATTTTACAAAAGCTTTATATTATACGTGTATACATTTTCAGGTAAAAACAATTTGGAATAAAAATAAATTGTTTAAAAAGGGAACGTTTGTATTTATATCTTAAAGTAATAATATACCATTTATAATTAAATCAAACTATTGAACAGTGTTTTAAGATATTATTTTCAAACTATCTATATGACTGACTATATAAGCATTGTATATGTAAGGAATATAATTATAATATCTTCGAGAATTTTTGTATTTATTAAAAAAATATCATAGTATATGTAATGTATATGTTGTAATAATTGTATGTCCATATATCTACATATTTTGGTGAAATTTCTGTTTTATAAATATAACGGAAAACATAGTTTGGGATTTTTAAGAACTTCTATGAAATACCCTGCTTTGTGTAACACATTTCTTACAGTAAGCCACAATTACTGTTAAAATAACTAAACCAATACACAACTTGTAGATAATATCGGATTTTTTTTTCTACAAAATTATTTTTTATAAGCTAAAGAACATGTCTTAGATATATTTATAGATTAACACAGGGAAAAACACAAACTAGCAATATTCCAGGTTAATTGACACATCTTATATAGAAATAAAGGCAGAGTTTACAGCTTTTGTCCCAAAAATTTATGCATATTAAATATTGATATGTATGTATATTATTTAGTATGTAAAACAAATATTATATCCACTTATGATTGTTTTTTTACTAATTACATATATAAGGATTGTTTGAAACTGTGTGTATTTGTATATATAAAGTTTAGAATCAGCATAAAGCAATCTGTGTATAGTATATATCATCCTTGCCAACTTTAACAAAATATATTTTGTTGCTTTCCATTGTTCCTTGATTATTTTACAATATCGTCTATTCCAAACTGTATATATTTGACTCAATTTCAGAATATTTCTATACACCATATTCTTATTCACACCCAGTGTTTCAAAGCTTGTAATTTTTAATAAACGCATATATCGTATATTATTATTATTGTGTAGTTAATACTAATATTTATAACAATAAAACTGTTTACTAAAATTATTGGATCATTTAATTACACACCTGTATTAGTGATCCAATTTTTTACAAATAAATATAAAAAGGTTCAAATAAACTCAAAACGATGAAATATATAATACTTATTTTGTTAAAATATTTGAATTTTTTAAGAAGTAAAACTTATAGCTATTACAATTAAAACAAAGAACTATAACAGAAAATTTATTTTGAATTTTTTATTATTATTATTGACTATATTATCTATTCTAATATATTATCTAATTTAAAGATGGGTAAACAAATATATCGTTATTAAATAAAGTACCAATATTTTAAATATTTATAAAACAAACTAACACAACTTTGCTGTATAAAATAAAACATAAATTCTGTACACACATATAATCTGTTAATACGAAATATTTAGGTATACATAAATACCCGACATATATTTTCTAGATTATTATATTATAGTATTTTATGCTTGTTCCATATACGTTTAAAGATTTTATTCTGTGTATAATTTTATATTTGAATACACAGTATATATTTATGATTTTGCAAAGATTTCTATACGAGTTGAAATACTTTTTTTTAGAATATTAGCACATCCCGAGAATTTTGTCCTTGATTATATTCTATCCATAATACTATCAAATGAAGCCATTATTTTGTATTTCCCGGAGGGCATACTACCGTAAATATTACAATACACTAATTCAACGCCACCTCATTTTGCTTGTAATGAACTGATGCAATCAAATATATACTGAACTAATTCATTCATATATTGATTCCGACTGATTTCACAATGTTTACATTACATAGTTAAGTGAAATCAAAATTTATATTTTTGTACATATTCCTTTACTGTTCCATTATTATCGCGAGTAAGGTACTACATATATTGTGTATTAATATTTTTAAATAATATCCATTAATTATGCAAGGAAATTCTGAAATGGATATGTTTTGTTGTTGTGCTGCTTTTGTTGAGCATACTGCACATTTTATTACAGAAGTTGTATTATTATAGTTCGATAGACACTTCCATTACGAATTAAATGCTTTTTAAATAATCAACATATAATTAT
Organism: Invenusta paracnida; assembly: GCA_036023295.1. NCBI lineage: Eukaryota > Metazoa > Platyhelminthes > Proseriata > Coelogynoporidae > Invenusta > Invenusta paracnida. The sequence continues at coordinate 14,577 of JAYRBW010092359.1, forward strand.
GTCATGTTTTTATTACTTATTTAATATTGAATATATGTTTATTTTATATAATAATGTAATTGAGTAAAATTCAAGTAATTTAGCAAACAATAATAATTACAAAAAATATATTTTAGATTTATTGATAAATCATTGAAATATATAAACTTGTGAAGTCCACAAACAAATTTATAAAATATTACAATATTATATTTTGTGAAGATTATATATATTTATATACAATAATATAAAAAACAAATTTGATAGTGAAGGAAAGGGTCAAATATTCTTAGATTATGATATATTGTATATTTTATAAATAGATGCGGAGGAAAACATATTGAAAGAAAAAAATTGAAAAATTGAATTTCTTATTGCATTAAAATTATAATAACTCATTTATAAAGAAATCGTATTCTCTTATAACTCTTGAATTTATCGATAGATATATATTTTGTCCGTTTTCACTAGTATCAGAGAAAATTAGATTATATTGTTGCTAGCTTACAATAAATAGAAATATTTTTAAATATTTCCAACATTTAGTTCTACTGGTGTGAAACATAACAAATTATAGAATAACTTATTTTACTTCAAAACATCATATCATACATGTTTTGTGAATAGTAATTTAAAAACGATTTCATTTCGATACATGAAGAGGCAAATTTTATATATATTTATAGAATAAATAATCTTTTTTATCAGTACATATTAACAACTAATTAAGTTAATTAAACTTTGAGTTTAAGACAAAATAATTTTAATTTCTTTTATTGAACTTAGACGTATAATGTAATTTAATTTTAAACTTGAAGACTTTATTAAAAGTGGCACCATCAAGTAAATTAGTTTTGTCACCCCGTATTATACCATCTGTTTATTGCGTCCAGAAATTTGAGATAGCTACTTACATATTTTCATTTTTTTAGAAAATGTCGAGTAGATTTGACTGAGAAAAACCAGCTGGTGTTAAATATTATTTTATGACCATGTTTAATGCAATACTGTATCTTCAGAAAATAAATAAATTATATGGCCTAGTCACAGTATGTCTCGTAAATATTCATTATATATTTTGCATACAATACATACGTCTATACTCATATATATATATATTCTTGAACATGGAATTTATGTGACGAGAAACATCCATCAAAGTCGTAATTAAGACATTGTCCCAGTGTAGATATAAAACAACATTTAATATAGAAGCCTAATTTATATGATAAATCATCCAATGAAGGATAGTTTATTAAAAAGGGCACTAATTTATTACGAACTGAGTATAAATTTGATTACTCACTGAAAGAATCTTGTAATATACATATTATATGTATGTGCAACATTTGTTTTAAATTGTAACAGAAGTATTCTTTTGCATCGATCTGAAAAAATATGTTTTAAGTTAATTTTAACTAGGGAGTGTAAAATAGGTATAATGTTATTAAGAAGAGATTAAAAAAAAAAATTTACGAATGAAACAGAATTTAGAACATTATGGAATTTAACAATTCTCAATAATATAACATGAAAAATACTAAGACGTATTGGTAAATAAAGTTAGAGAAACGTATAAGCAAAAGCTGTGTATATTAACCACCATTTTATATTTTCTTTTATTGTAAAAAATTAATCAAATTCTCACAAACTTTATACATGCAGTTATTGCCATGTTTGAAACGTGAACCTTGGTACATGAAACTAGTTACTTTTTGCTAAATATGTATATATAAGGTATCAAGGGATAGCAAAATCGGCATAAGAACAATACGATTTCATGTCTCTCGAGCATATGTAGTTATAAGAAAGGCGTACATTTTTTGCATGTATCAAAAAGAAATTATGTAGGTATTCCCTTATTCTTGAAAAGTTTTTTAATCGATCGAAAAAGAGGATGAAAACACAAACATACATGTAAGCACATTAATTTGTTCCTATTATATATATATACATCGTGTCATCATATTGAAAGAATACACGCGTTACATCTGTAATGAAGTTGAAGTGATAGAATTATTATGTATATGTAGTTGGAAAAGTTAACATCTTTGAAAATGCAATTTAAAAATGGTCTGGGTACTAGGTAGGCAAATATGCCTATACAACATCAACTACTGACCCAAACAGTCTCTTCTATATATCTATATATGTCCTTCTATATTCGTTGATAACAGCTGTGTGCACTCTTTCATCTAGTCTTCTAGTATATACTAGAGTAGTGTGATCCTAATTCTTTAGGGATTAGCACAGAAAATAGATTACTCGGTATATTAACAACATGCAATTTTGTTGAAAAGAATTCTACATAATAATCGATTTAAATAATTAATTTGATTGTGAAAGATCGTAAGTTCAATAACATTTTGTGAACTTTCTAAAGCTCATTTTAGAATTTTCATGTGATAATATGTGAATTTTAGAATTTCGATTTTGTATTAAATATGTACACACAAAAATGTATTATCGGTTGTATAGGCATACTCTAACGTACTAAAATGAATAGCAAAAAAGGCAAAAAGAATGACTAAGGTATCTTTTTTTATATCCAACTTTTTAATTATAAACTTAACCAAAGACACAATTAATAAAGAGCGATGTCTTATTGATTTATCGGAATATAACATTTCTGAATTTTAATATTTCTAACATTGCATTGGCTAATATTATACAATAGATATAATTATTGGATATATTGGATAATTAACTTGTATTTCAAACAAATGGGATTTGTTGTACAGCGATAGCATTATTTATGTCTTTGAGTATTGCTAATCTTTGAAACTGTACTTTATATACATACAATGTAATTATTTTAAAGACAGTTTTCTTAAAAATAAATACACTATTTATAAAGAAGTTTTAAAGATTAGACACACAAATAATGCTACCGCTGTACACATCTCATTTCTTTGAAATAAAAATTAATTATCCAATATATATCTCCAATATCCAATATATCCAATATATCCAAAATATCCAAATGTATATTTTGAACAAATATACAAACATATAGTTACGTATAGCTATTTATGATATAGTGTTTATCCTTATTATGATCTATAATATATCGGTAAAAAATAAAAAAACAGATACAATGACATATACCCATTAGAAATTACACATATTGCATATCATTTTTAATCATTTTTCAACAATGCTTCAAATAAAATGAAGTAGTAGTATATACACTTTACTATCTATAACTAGTGAATTTATAAAAGCATCTCAAATTACTATATTTCATGATAGAGTATTCTTTAATTTACGAAGACATAAAACATAATTATGTTAAATACACTTTATGGTTTCCTATTTTTTTATGAAAGCCAAAGATAGACAAAAAGTAATTTCTTGAAGTTTAAAAATCACGTGAGCAAACAACTACATGTTTAATCTATGCAATAATCTTGTATTATTCTAATTAATAAAAAAATAATTTTACAATGTAAATTAGGCCAGGGCGTAAAATATTTATGTATGTGTTAAATAATATGAAAATGTATGTTGATAAATACACAAACTGGAGATAAAATGCATTTATTATTAAAATTAGAGCTATTTATCGATATTGCAATAAAATGTTCACTTTGCTAACATAATTAGTCCAATTAACTATATACATATATTTAAAAAAAAATTATTCATTAAAACGCAACATTTTTTGCTGCGACCAATAAAATTATCAGGCAAAAAACCGCGAGACTATATATTTATGCATTTATACAATGAAAAAAACTGAACAAATACTTAATTGAATAATGATAAAATTAAATATAGTTTTAAAACGTAAGAAGAGCCTTAATTAAATAAATTACAATTAGGACTAAGACTATAAAACTAGGATTATAAAACTAGGATTAAAACTAGGATTATAAAACTAGGATTAAAACTAGGATTATAAAATTAGGATTAAAACTGGAAATATAAAACTAGGATTATAAAATTAGGATTAAAACTGGAAATATATAACCAGGATTATAAAACTAGGATTAAAACTGGGAATATAAAACTAAGATTATAAAATTAGGATTATAAAACTAGGATTATAAAAATTGGATTATAAAACTCGGATTAAAACTCGGATTATAAAACTTGGATTAAAACTCGGATTATAAAACTCGGATTAATACTAGGGTTAAAACTATAGAATTAAAACAAGGGTTAGAAATCTTATGTGAAAAGATTAGGATAAAGGAAGATTCACGCAGTTGGATCCAAGTATATAAGTTCATTCGAGCAGCTGTTTGCAGTAGTAGCAGTTATTTATTTAATATGTTCCGCTATTATTAGGTCACTATAAACTGCCAAGTACCTAATTGTAAATTCAGGATAAAAGAAACTGCATCAAGAATCTTTAAAATAGGAGACTCTTAAAAAACTTTGCTTTTGCAATAATTTTGTGTGCCGGTATAATGTAGGAAATTAATAAAAACTCTAATTTTATGAAAGTGTGTATATTAGTAAAAAGGATTACTAAATATAGTAATCCATCTTAATAATTTATGCCTCAGTGTATTTCTTTTCTGAAACTAAATCTTCGAATTCAAATTAGTTAAAAATGATTAATTTCTTAATATAATAATGTCCATAGCCCTTAAACATAGCATAGATTGTTCGTTCTCCTAGATGGTTTGTTTAATATGAACGTCTAAATTGTATGTTAACTACATGTCTCGGAATAATTTCAGAAAATTGAAAATTCATCCAACTTTCCATAGTATGTATGTATGTACATATATTCTTAAATTTATTGATGGTCAAATTGTCACGGACCACACAAAACGTTTAAAAACTATATAATTAATTTGATCTTAATTCCAGAGTATTTGTTCAGATTCTTTCCTTGTATAAATATATTAATTACATTTTGTCTGATGATGTTGTTGGTTGCAGCGAAACATGCTGCGTTTGAATAATGTTTTTTTTCTGACTCTATTTAGGTTTTGAAAATCAATTGAATCCACTGACCAGTTATTTCAAAATATATATTTCAAGACCATTATATCCAAAAGATATATGTACTTTTTGCTTTTACCGATATTATTTATTTATCATTTTTAACGGGTTACAATGTAGAGCAGGTAAATAACGAGATAATTTATGACTTAAAGTATACATGAGAGATAATTTATTTTGTAATGGAAAACAAATATTTTAAATTACATATACATATATTATACTATAACTTATTTCTTTACATAAATAGCCGATTTAATTTTTATGTTCATTGTTTGTCTTGGGCTTAACTGTTAACTAAACCTGTACTGAAGAGAAAATGAAGTATTTAGATGTATTTAATCTATAAATAACCAAATACACATTCAAATACACAAAGAAAATAATTCTTCCAAGAATTTTTAAATTACACCGCCTTATCTCCTGCATTATCTTAAACACAAATAAAAAATTCTTGTTTTAATCTTTTTATATATACTAGACCAAACTGCGGTTGTCATGCCTTATCTCATGCTTACAAAAATGTAAAGTATTATTGTTCACGGGAAATATAATTAAATATTTTTGTGAAGAAAATTACAAATTATAATACAGTTTCTTTCTGGGGCGTAGTAAGTATTATTGAAACATTTCAAATCAGAATAAATAAAGTCGTTCTAACATATGTACAGAAGGAATACTTTTCTCACGATGTTAAGTACCATTTTACATAAGTAGAAAACAGGTCTTGTAAAAATTTTAGATTATTTTCTACGCTTATTTGTCTGCATTTTTTTAATAAGTTTGTGTAATTTATGTAAATTTGATTAGTCTTGTCACAATTTAATTTTTTTTCTTATAAATAATAAATAATTTAATTTACTTGAACGATTATCACTGTTATTAATATTTTATAATAAAATTAAGTTAGTATACACAAATTAAAATTAAAAAACGGAAACAATAAGTATAGCTGACTAATATATCACAATGCTGGCCTGTATACAAGGTGTCCGTAAAGCTGTTTCTTCGCAGTAATTTAAGCGGCATTTTATTATGTAAGTATATATATTTATTGGTTCTGCAATCGCATTGTGTATTACCTATATACATACACATATGAATGACGTAATAATGTTAAAGTGCGGAGAAATATTACGGAAACCCTGCTTATCGCGAGTAAATAGAGTTCAGTGTAGTGACCTATTTATATGCGCACATGCATAAGTTGATTAATCCGTTAAGTGTAAACAAAACATATTTTGTTAAATATCAAAGTTTGTACATATGTCTCATTTTGTAGTCATTTAATAAACTGACAATGTTTTTAAGGGCATATATTTCTAAAATAAATTTAGAATAAAATTTAGAAATATATTCCAATCACTTTATGAATTATGAAAAACGAGAACAACCACTTTGTAATTTAACGAGAATTAAGTGTGAATTCATGATGACATAACATTTTAAGTAGGCTTTTCTACTATAGCCTACACCATACTTAAGTGTTAGACCTTGACATACGCGTAAATGGTTGACTCGTATATACTTAAATATCTTTTGTGTTGGGGTCCCTTGCTGCGGTTTAGTGTAACTGAGTCAAATAATAACCATAGACTATAAACAACAGAGTTTATTCTTGGTCTTTGGGTATAACACTGGGTGATTTGAGGTTCCATTTTTGTTATCGTGTGCAGTTTATAGACATTTCAGTACTGGTGCAAATTGTAACATTTTTCACAAAGAATTGCGATTTAAATACACCTTTTGAGATCCGACAAGCTATAGATACCAGAATCTATGTGCAAGAAGCACAAAACGGGTTGAATGAGCCATTAATGACCTAGAAATTCAAGTGCATCAGCTGCATGATGGAATTCTCCACAGATAAACGAGCTCACGAGAGAGATTTTCTCAATTGCTTGAAATATCGTAATATATTACGATCAATTCTTGACAACTAATCATAATACATATTAGCTTACATTGGACTCGTAACAGTCAGTTTTATTTAAGACTGACAAGTTTTCACAACAAATCCTAGCAAACCAATGGCGTTGAAGTATTAATCAGATAGATATTCCCATATCGTCATTTTTCAATCACTACTGTCTGAGAAAATAGTTCAATAGCGTGATATTATAAGGTATCCTCATATATGTTTTATACAGTAAAAAAGTGCACGATGAATGCATAAAATTAGGATAATATGCAGTATATATAATGTACATATAATATGTACATGAAAATTTAGTAGGAGTAGGTATGTTATACTGTTTTAATAATCATTGCATTATTATATTTCGATACTATTGTACATTTTATATGTATATTTAATAATAATTATTATTAGTAGATATGTTATGGGTTTAAATTCGACTATATCTGTATGAATATAAGTAATTATTATGCGAATTACACAGATATTCTAAGAAAATTTTAGATATTTAGTAGAATTTCGTACAATTCATAAATACAGTTAATATTTCCATATGTAAAAATACTTCAAAATTCAAATAAAAGAATTGTAAATTTTACTTATTTTTTTAATGACTGCTCAAGAAGTACCAATACATTTACTGAAGTGGTCTAGTGTTTATCAATATATACACAAGACCTTTAATTCTTCATAAGAGATACATTTATTTTAGCAGAAGTGTAAAAAGTAAATTCAGCGTCTAATTTTAAGGAAAAGCAGTTAAGGTCAAATGGAAATAATTTTGTAAGCAAATAAATTTGACTTATTTGCATAATTTTTCTTCAGTAAGATTTCGTCCTATAAGAAATATATACTATGTAATAATAAAGTAAAATAAAGTTTATTAAAAAAATTTGACTTTACGTGTGGTTTTATTATTAGATTATTAAAAAGTGACCAGAACTTTTTTTTCATCTCATTATCATGACATAACGAAGTGACTTAAAATAAATAAAACATTAATTTGATATAATTTTTAGTAAATACATTTAACTATGTATATAAGTTTCACTTTGCAATTAGTGCAATATATTATTTTAAAATATTCAAATTGAATTCTTCTCTTTTGTTATAGGGATTTGTGATGATGTGTAAGAAATATACATTAATGCTTACACTTAATAGATAAGCATATACTACAGTTGTAGTATACTATCTATATATGATCATATTATTATATAGTTTCATTGGCAATACTAAGAAATTGTTTTGTTATTTAGTACTATATACAGCGGCGCTTTTTATCAAAGTTGAAAATTGATATGCTACAATGAAATATTATATATTTTATTATAGACAATGACTTTATTGAAAATTATGACTGTTTGAGTACTTGTAATAATTTAATGTTGTTGTTGGGCGGTTAGAAATTTTACATTAACACTCACCGAGTAAGATGGGCGAGTGTATGACGTCGATATCGATCACTTGCGGCTGTGTTATGGCGCAATAATACCAGAGGCTTTAATTCGGTTACTTCACCATACTCCTTTTCTTCCTGGGATGTCATGTTAATTCCCGCTTTAGCGGCCAAATACATAAATAAACATTCAAGTTTGCCTTCTTAACGTTATAAAAGATGTTATCAACCAGTTACCAATACTGAGTCAATTTTGGAGGCGCGCTTCCCCGAAACTTAAGAATAAATTAAACCACTGACGCCTTTCAGTTGAAACTACAGCTGTGCAACAACAGGGGCCACACTTAGTAGTCCCAGAAGGAGTATTTTAGTCCTAGAGATCGTACAAAGACTGTGCACACAGAAGAGCCAGTTTTACCGCACCTGAGTTAAGAAAACAATACACATACCACAAAAGGGTAAAAATATTGAAAGTAAGTATCCTTTTGTTTTAGTGTACCTACTGGAGACCTTCTTTTCCTTGAGGTTACCTTCCTCTGATATTTGCACAGCATAATATGTATAATCAGAAAGTATGAGAAAGAATCAAATCAGGTCCTTCATTTGCACTTTTCTTTTCTCTCGCATTGTGTATGCATACTCAGCAAATTGCATTAACCAATATATGCGTAACGACGAAGACTAAAATAGGAATCAATTAAAGATATATATTACTATGCGCAGCACAGTATTTGGTAAATTTTTTGTGCAAATGGTAAGAAAATCGACGAACAAATAGACGAGCAGGGTCAAAGTAATTTCGAAGTTCTGCGTTTACACTGTGAGAATACGAGATTCACTTTAAATCTTTATATATATATAAAGTATCTTATGAATTTTGTTACAACGCCGGAGGGGTATGTATTGAGCAACTGTACTAACAGCAAGAGATCACACGGTTTGATGGTAACGCTGAATGATACCCAATCTTGGCTTCATAATCTTTTATTTGAGTTATAATGTTGCAAAATTATAAGATTTTAAATATGCAATAGAGTGTCAATCTCATAAAATGAAACGCTACATTAAAGCAGCCTTCTTGTAGTACACACAACTTTTTTTTTCACTAAGCCATATATACGTCTTCCATGTTATAAAGTGTAGACTGAATGTCTTGTTGGTGCAATACACCGCTATGATTCTATTTTATAGTCCAGGCTGTGACTGGAAGTTACTGGCGATGGCGGTGGAAGTTGGTGAAGATTTTTATTGCCTCAGAGCATTGATCTTTGGAACCGTTGTGTGGATTTGAATGTTTAAAGGGCTCAAATAGGCCTGCCATTGCTGGCTGTGTGTTGGTTGTCCTTTTCTGTCTCTCTCGAGACTCGTGTGTGCTTTTTAGCTCTTCAATGATGAAGGTCAGGGGAGTAGACCAATTTCACACACTGAATTACACAGTCAACATAACTAACGTCGATGATAAACAATCAACCGCGCCGAATCAGAGCCTCTGGTATACATAGTAACAGTATCGAATAAAACAGTACACAATGAGTTAGACTACTCACTCTTTCGTTTTCTCATTAGTTATACGTTAGTGTTTTGATGGTCAGACAGAGTTATAAATTAGAAAACAGTAATAAATCCAAAGTTTGATCCCATGACTTTTTCGGCGCAAAATTTTACGACAACTAGCGAAATATTTCGAACGTTATCGGCGTTTGGCATAACATTTATGACTACGTTATACATAGGTATTAATATAATATCATTTAACAGAATTTTATGGGACAAACTTTATTAAATGTATGCATATTGGAATCTATATTATGTAATAATTCCTTGTTTCTAAAATCATTTTGTAAGGGATTATTGTTTACTTATCATTGTCATGGAATTTTCAGACCATATATATATATGTATATACTATAAATTGAATCTTTCGCTGAATTATTCTACATAGACATATATCAACAATTTGTATGCGTATATTTGGTTTATTTATTCGGTATAGAGATAATATTATACTCATTAATTTTATTGTGTATGATTTAAATAATATTTCCTTCGATAGATGCACGAATAATTTTATATACATATACTATATACATGATTTATTACTAATAAATTAGACATTAGAAAGAGGCATATGGAAATACCGAAGCATCTATTAGAAAATATATAGGCATTTAATCAATGATAGAGAAACAGCGACAGCTGGGTCCTATATGAGGTTTTTATTTTTGGAAAATTATAGTTGGGCTACATTTTAGAATGCTTCGTCAGAAACATGGTATAAGTATTGATTTCTGTTCACTTTCCACAAAACAGTTACCTTTGATTAAATTGTAAATAATTGGAGAGATAATTAATAGCCAGTTGATTGAAAATTTATTTTTAAGATTTATGACTATTTAGAATATCATTTATTTACTCACGGTCTGTTAAAAAACTTAAAATGTAAACTATACAGAATTGTTTGAGATTTAATTAAATCACTGCATTTCAACTGCTGATTCTATTATAAAACAGTGTCACGAGAAGTTCTAATTGAATGCAACCAAGAGGTTTAAATACATTTAAACAAAATTAACAAACGTGTTGTAACTTCTTAGTTTCTAGCATTTTAGGTCCATATTTTTATTTTCAACATGCCATTTTCTACTTATATATATATATATATTTGAAAGGTCATTTTTATCAGGTGAAATTAAATTAGAGATATAAGCCGAAAAACGTGTGTCATTAATTCTTATTATAAATATGTAACTATACAGGTATATATCATATTGAAGAATAAATATTATAAAAAATCCTATTTAAAAGTATTAGCAATGAAATATTATAAAAATGGCAGGAAATGCTTCTTATCCATAATTTGTTTAAAAACATTCTTTTAATATATTGATAAAATAATAATATCTATAAATTCTGTATAAATGAATTCTTTCTTAACACATTATTATTGACTAATTTGCTTGATTATATCATATCTGGTCAAAATTTCAATTATCATGCCTTACATTATATCTTGTTTTCCTTAAAAATATATTAATGGTGAAAAGGATTTATTAATCATAATTAGAATAGTTTATTTTTATCTTTAAAGTCTGTCTGATAAAATAAGGAATGCGCATATTTACAAATTCAGATAGTCTATTTTTCTTATGTTTTTCTAAATCGTACTATGTTTTTGTTTCATGACTATAATTGTTCCGTCTTACTCTGTTATTTAAAACATAGCTATTATAAATGACATTCTTATATCTAAATAGCTTCGTCATTTATAATATCAACATGAAATATCAACAGAAATGAAATATTTTGAAGATTTAGTTACACGTAGGTGTTTGTTACATTAAAAAGTATGAAACCTTACATTTATTAAGAAGAAATAACGACACACTAAGAAATTTTTATTTATACTCAGGTTTTCATAATTGTTATATCTTCTATTTTAGGTACATTGTATAATTTTATATAAATCTTGTTATTTTCTCAACTGAGTAGATATAAAACCAATAGGAAGTAAATCAATGAAGATTGCACGAAGAACACGAATAACATAATTATAAAAAATATACTAATAATATATTTTTTATTTTTATATGGATAGTTACATCCCATTGAAGCGATCTATACTTGTATTATTATGTTTTATGTATATGTACCTACCTACCTTAACAAATTACTACTGCTAATTTTTCTAATATTTTCGTGTAGTTAATGTAGCTGATATTAAAATATTGATTCTATTAAGAAAACAATGAACATTTGTTAGCATATGAAGATATACATATAATGTACTATTCCCGTGAACATGAGATTTTTTTTTAATTTTGTATCAAAATAATTTTTATTTATGTAAAATAATTTATAATATTAAGTAAATGTTTACTTTATATCTATTTTTAAGACCCCTTTTGCATTTTGGTAGTGATTTTTAATGAACAAACGAACAAATTTTGAACAAAATATACACGGCACGTATATTTTATATTAAGACGCACAATATCATTTTTGATGAGGCAATTTTGCATAAAATATATTTGTATAAGTACATCAAATAATTTTCTAATTAATTCAATATGTTATAAACTTAATAGGTGTCTCTAAATTTTTATTTCACGACTATTGTCAAAGTTGATCGAAAGCTCGATAGTTTAAAAACAAATACATTTTATCTTTATTTCATTGTGGTTATTTTTTCTTCATTTTAAAGATTGAAAATAATCTGTTTATCCCATCATGATAGGTGTTGTCTTCATATATAAACCAAAGATAACTTAATTCGAAATAATGTTATACTTTTATTATAGAAGCTTAGTCATGATTGAATAAAATAACATATACATAGAGATCGGACTATATCGTTATGTCCCATACATACGTTCAAGCCGGCTTGTCAAGCCAAATTTTGTATCGATACGGTCAATTGAAAGCTTGATGAAATACTATGCGTTTTGCGTAAACAATAAAACAATAATAATAGAATCGATAACATCTTCCAGCTACACATTTGCAAATTGTTCAGGTGTTGCAATTTTAAACAAATAAGATTTTTACTTGACAGAAAATATTTAATACGTTTAATTCTTGCCAAACCGAGCCATCAATTCAATTGATAGACTCACCGAGCCGGCTTGACCGTGTACGGGTAATTTTGGCTTGAACCTGTGCTCTACAGGGCACCATCAAATTCGATTTCTATGGCAAACAGAGAGCTAGATTGTTGGTAAGCAATGATGTAGTAAACACTTTTCTATTTAGAATTATATGTACTTATTTAGAGTCTAAAATATATACCGATATTTGCATTGGCTTATTTATATTTAGATACTTGCTTATTTCACACTTAATATTCTATCAATGTTTACTTGTGATTCGTATACATTTTCTGTGGATTGTAACATAGTTATCATTGTTTGTGTTTGAGTTTGGAATGGAGTATTAAGAGAGTGCGTCCGATTTGAAATACTGCGTCAGGGTAATGAAATAACCGACAACTTCTTCACTAGATCCGCTCTGAAGACTCACAACCAAAACAGAATCTCTCGATCAGTGTATCAAAACATATTATGCATCAAGCAGGAAGACCAATAGAAGATGCAATAAAATTATCTGGAACATCGTAAATGTTGCTTGCATGAATTATTATATCCTGTGGACAAGCATAAATCAACATTATTTGAATAAAGTAAGTCATACACGTCGTCTATATACACTTGTAGCCTCTCATCTGCCATTATATTGAACCTCTTGTTTGTCGAAGATTTCACATACCTCAAGTCACACTTTCTATGGAAGAAATTATTAAAAGAAGAAGAATTCTTCCAACAGGTGAGCAGATGTTCAAAAACGCACCTAGTGCTCATTCTCTTGCATGAATTCGGGGTCATGGGAGAATATATTCATCTATTTTTTTTAATACAAATTTACCAATATAACCTTTAAATTACTGATTGAAGAACATTATAATAAAAAACACAAGATTAAATCAAATCAAATTAGACAAAAGTAATCAATGCCTTAATTGTGAGATTATCAGTTGCTAAGTTACATACAGGTAAATAAATCAATTTAATTTGTCTTCGGTTTATATTCATCCATTTTATTTCTAAATGATAACAAAAATACCACGACTAATTTCCGAAAATGTTAGACTGTTTATTGTAAAATTCGGACGAATAAATACGTAATTTGCATGCAACTATGTAGACAGAAAATATTTATAGATTGAATTTTCAAGAATAAAAATTGACAAAATAATAGATAAATTTGATGAAGAATTGAAATAGCAGAACACTTTAATAATTAATAACCATTATTTAGTAACGGCTATAGTATTTTTTATATGATCTTCTATTAATTTATCATTTCTTTTTACTAAAAAAATCCTCAAAAGATTGGTTGTGTGTTAGATAGATGGATGGATAGACATCTGCCTCAATTTATCATTCAATGAAACCTGCAAATTTAAATGACTTTATCTCCCCATGTTAGACTATAATATACCTATATAGTAGTAATTTCAAAGCAAAATGTATTATTCAACGTTCTAAAAAAACTGCATACAGCAAGCAGGAAATTATATAATTGACTTTATCAAAAATGTGTATATATGTAATTCGGTTTTAAGCTGTTACTAAAAATAAAAACTGATTGATAAAGATAAGTAAATACGTCAATATGTTTATTAAGATAACAATTTTGGGTTTAATGTTTTTTTATACATTGTATATTTTATTTTTATTTAACTCCACACTTTTAATACTCGTACATTTAATCTTTAGCAAGGATGTTACAAATTATATGTTATAATACATATGTTATAATAAAATATGATATTAATTTTTTTGTTTTTATTAACGTGTTGTAATAGTTTATTTCTTTTTAATTTTCCCATAACATAGAAAATTGAGTACAAAGGACAGACTATTTGATTATAATAATCGTCTACCATAATTCAAGCGAAGAGTCTGACTTTTATCCACTTAATTATTAATATATAGTTAAATTTTGGGGAGAAAGTTCTTCTACAGATACAATATATTTAAAATAAATATTAAACGGGTAAAATGCATCTCTTGAAAGGAAATTAATCTTGGAATTAACAAAATATTTCACTTAAATCAATTTTCTTCAATGAGGTCAAAACGACAGTAATTTGTAGTCTTTAGGACTACCTATTATTATCTTAGATGAATATAGAGGTTAAGCTTTCTTGCTGTAAAATTGAATGTCTAATGGATTTTTTCTGGAATTGATTTAAATGATTCATACTGTTATAGAGCTAAAATCGTTGAGTATATATATTTGAAAGAATAAGTGGAATTCCTTGCATCAATATTCTTACACTCCTTGTTCATATTCACTTTCTTTCTTTATTTATATATATATATTTATCTTTACTTTATTCTGTACACTCTAATTGTACACTCTCATTGGTGTATCTGTATACCTTTGTATATTTAATGTTGATACAATTATCATAGCATAATCGAAAAACAAAAATAATAATATATATATTTATTAATACTCAATAATAATTAATGCACAGTATAGGTTGCAATTACCTTTATAAAACTGCTTAAATAAGTAACCAATTTGAAACGTAAATAAGAGCATTAAGATCTCGATAGTCTGTCAAAATAAAGAATTATTCGAATACTTATAATGTCACTTAAAAACAAAACATAAATAATGTACACGTAGAAAAAATTATAGCTATAATTAAGAAATAACAATTATAACAATATTTTTATAAAATGTATAAATCGAATTATTTTTAAATCATATTTTTTCAAAGATTATAAGAAATATAGTGGAAAATATTTAAATAATGTGGTATTGTTTTGTGTCGCAATATTCATATTATATAACATAGCCTAACGTTTATAAAAGAATATACATATACTGTCTATATTTTTAGCCAGAAGTCATTTATTGCATTATATTAATTATTAAGTACACGTTTATCTTTCTATCGACTTATTGAATTATCATAAGAACATTTACATATTTAAGGGAAGCTTTAAAGCTTTATTCCTTACGTTAGTATTCGTTAATACACTTGCATCCAATACACCTAATAGTTTTGCTTTTTTCGCCTTTTGGCTAATTTTCTTTCCCGAATTCATTTATATTTGTCATATATACTTTCTTATTTCGATTTCTATATTGTACGGTGTATTTCAGTAAACAACCATTATCATTTATTTGATTATTACATAAAGGAATGGGAATTACCCTACACAAGAATTCTTTCAATCATATATCTTCTTTTTTAATTTAACAAAAGTTAATATTAACGAAATGTATTTAATTAAATTATTTTGTGTATGTATGTTTCTTGCTTCTAAACATTTCATAGAAGCAAGAGCTGTTATTATAATTTTTAATTCTTTCTTTCACCATTTATTAATTGCTTTTTAAAATTATAAGTTGAGTCTTTATAGTTATGTGAACATGTAACATATATCTGTTTAAGTATTTATATAAATATAAAGCCTTTTGGATTACTACTTATAATTAGTTTCCACGTGGAGCACTGTTGAAATATTATTGACTTTTCTAAGTATATCCGGGGATTATGTTCATATATCTTATTGAAATCAATCATCTGTGAAGTATGTTTGCTAAAATGTACTTCAAATCTTCTAACACATGTCTTCACATTTATATAGGGTGTCCACACTGCTGTCATAAGATAATTCGTGTATAATTCGTGTACATATTTGTGTATATAATTCGTATATATATATATACCAATTACCAAATTAAATTGGCGTGGTTCATGTATATATATTCATGAACAACGTAGGTATAGGGCTCATACAATATTCATCTAATTAACTGTGCATTAATTTTTTAACTAAAACTATAAGTATCGTTATAATGGCACAAACAGCTGATAATTACTTCAAATATTACAAGAATATTGATTTCACTTAAAAAACACAAAAAAATAAATTTAATATTAAAATTAAAAAATCAAGTACCAGCTGTTTTAATTATTTCAATTAATGACCAATATTGTATTATATATTACTGTTTGCTTATATGAAATAATATCGTATTATGTAAATAAAAACTAAACATACGCGATAAATTTTTAAAAATTTCAAAGAGAAAAATCGAAGATAAATTAACGAACAATGTTGTATTAATGATATATAATTATATAAATACTGGACTATATCAAAACATCTTTAACAAAAGGGGTGTAGATTATTCAGATGCGTATAATATATCTATGTTTCAGTTTTCACTAACTCATAGACACTTTGGCTTCTTAAGATTAAAAAAATATTATGTACCTACAAAAAAAATTGTGTATAATAGTAAAAAATTTGTGTATGTACTCAAAGATTCGTGTATAATTCGTGCATCATTTTGGAAAAAATGAAATTCGTGTAGTATTCGTGTATATACCCGAAATTCGTGTATCTGTGGACACCCTGTTTATATATATATATATACATATATATGTATATTGATTAAAATCCTTTTCACTAAAATGGAAACAATTCTTCTATAAAATAAATACCCGAATAATTTATTATTTGATAAAAGTGGCAAAGGAGTGTTATTAATTTGTTTTTTAGGGATAATCTAACCTGAAGTAAGGAAAACATATATATGGTACATATCATTTTGTATTTATCTTAGAGTTATAGTAAATAGTAGGTAAATAGTAAATGATAAACTCATGACTAAAACTAATTTTAATACATTTTAAACTAACGATATGCCTATATATCTTTTGTACCACTATTTTGATCAATAAGTAGAATAAGGGAAGCGTGACGGTCACGTACAATCAAACCACCAGCTAAACACACAGCTGAGAACCCCAAGTCCCACACCGTATTAACTTTCTATACTGTGTCCTGGATTCTGGCTTCAATATATATAGCGCAACGAAAGGTATGACAACATCATTTCATTTCTGAGGCCTGCTTTATAAACTGCATAAATATAGTTCGGTGGTTTTTCCGCAATTTTTATATTACTTTAGGTATTGTTTACTTTTTACTGTATTGTTGAGAATATTCCAGAAAATGTTACTCTTGTTTTCCAGATACAGATTTTTTAACGTTTTGTTCATCGTTTAATTTAGTTAATCCCAGTTATATAATTCTTTTGTCTTCATTAAATTTTTTGTTTTTTTCTATGTCTGGTAAGTTGATACCTAGTTGATTTTCAAAATTATATACATTAAAAACATATTCATTTTTATTTAAATTTGAATGCTAACATCAAACTAATCATCAAACTAACATCAATCTAATATTTGTATATGTACATGTATATGTATATGAATATAATAAGCGATAATGCCTGTTTTATATTTTTCTTACTATATAACTTGCTTAGAGTCGAAGAGTTCATTAATGCATTTACAAATAAATATTTTATTGGTATAAAAATATAAAAAAATGCTTTATGGTATTTCAAAAATATTATTGTTTTATAAACGTTCAATTCATTTTTTGTCAAATTCAATTAATTGCCTATAGTTTAAAGTATAAGTTTAGCTATAGCTATTTCCATAATTATGTGATTGGTGGAACAATATATTTTTGAACAGTTATTTATAAATAAAACTATGAATATATTTATGATTTATTATCATTTTTTCTAATTTAACAATTTCATTTGCTTTGTTGGTCTGTATATTTCAAATTGGTAAGTGTTTTAATATATTTTCGCACATAATTACGGAATTTCATGACAATATACAGGAAAGATATTATTTTAACTCTGCTATCAATTATATAAAAAGGGAACAGATATATAGACATTTCACTATTATATATGTACATACATATATATATTAACTGACATTAGATATATTTATAATATAATAGTTAGGGAATTTTGTATTAGTTTTATATTAATATACAGCATAAAACATTCAATAACATATCGATAACACACACGTCTAAAAACACGTATTTAGAATAAAATTAATAATTTTTACCACAATAAAATAGCCTATTTTAATGATTTCGTAAATCACGTTTTAATTTACAATAAACATTGTATGCATATAAATATGTAGGGAAAATAAAAACCTCTTAAAAAGAGTGTAGTCTAGATAGTCGTGTTATAAATCATTTTTAATAAGTGTCAACCACTTCCGAGTCCTGAAATTGTATTTGTAATAAAGTCTATCTATTTTTCCAATCCTCTAAATTGTGAAGTTTAATTCTTTTACAAACAGAGAAGCATGCTATGATATACTTATGTACATTTAAGTGCTATATCGATACGGTAAAATAATGATAAGGACAGTTATTATTTTAGTTCTTTATAACAATATAAACATATTAAGCTTTGCTGATAATATAAAAACTACATATATACGGAAGATTACATTTAATTCAGTAATTATTCCTTTTTGTCACATAAAAATCCTAGAATAATTAATTTTTACACGCTAACTGCTAAGAGAATTTAATGACAATTTTTATTAATTTTTCGGTCAAGGATTTTGATTCTTTTTTAGTTACTTAATTATAAAGTAAAAACGTTGACTGTATAATAACACTGCTGGGATATTCCTTGCGCTATGAGCGAGTAGTCCGAAATTATTGTGGATCGATTTGACATGAATTGGATAAAAACTACAATGAAACGAATCTTCCGAAAATCCCCAGAGATCTGCACTCTCTTCTTCATTAACATTACATAACCCTAGCTCAATCAATATACAAAACGCTATTCATAAAATGCAAATTTGTAGAATTTTCCAAGATAAATAATCTATCAAAAGTAATTTAATTGAAACCTAAACATTTTATATGCTAGCATTGGAAATTACCATTATCGATAAATTATCTTCAAATTATCAAAATCTATCAAATTCACACTATATAAATATTATTTAACAATCTATATGCATATATTTGTATATATAAATAAATGATGCTTTACTATTTATTAAAACATAAATCTGGTTCAATTAATACGTAAGTTGTTTTAAAGAAAAAAAACAACATAAAGCTTACTCCAAAAAGAAATAACTTGAATAATTGTGATATTACGAGTATCAACAATTAAAAGTTGATATTTTTTAACAAAATTACGTTTTTACAATATTCTTTTCAACAAGTGTCAAGCAAACTTAGTATAAACAACAGTATGACTTGTAGAATAAATATTCAATAATAGATTTTTTGGTTTAACCTAATTATTTTATATTTAAAATAATAAAATAAAACAATTCTTTATTTAAAAACATTAAAATAAACTTGGTAAACTAGTTCTAATATAATAATGAATTATATTAATTTTTAATTATAGCATTCAAAAACTCAGGTTGTATAGTTATCTTAATAGTTATATCTTGCATAAATATTATAAAACTAAATTTAAATAAATAATATTGAGATAATATGTGCATTTGACCATTAACTTTCGTTTTGTTATTTAGACAAAATAATTTTATTCCTTTGTTGAATTGAATAAAAAAATTATCATAAAATGTAAACTTTACGAAAAATTTACAAAAACTCTGGCTTATCACTCATTTCTTCCTTAAATTTTAGATGCAATGCATAAATTTGAATTTGTTATTGTCTTTCATATTTGATTGCAACGTAATTAATAAGTATCCTTCGTTGGATTAAATTGGAATATTTTGATTTTCAATAATAATTATATTGTGGATTTATACATAAGCCACTATCAATATTTAGCTCTAAAAATTATATTGATTTCATAATCAAATAAAGAAATGAATAAATTTTCAAATACACATATCATAATATCCTATTCGTTATTTTCGATTTCGATTATTGTTCATTTTTGATGAGTGGGAAACATGTTATGCCTTAAATAAAAAGAAAATTATGTACAAATAACTAAAACGATTCTTTGGCACTGATATTGTAATACTGAATATTCAATCAGCATTTGTTATTGTTATGTTATTTATTATGTATTTGTACGAGAGAGACTAGATTAAAAATGTGTGCAGTGCATCAATCTATCTAAATGCATACATGGCGTGTATATATTATGCATGTATTCTTCCTAATAACATACGAGTGGCTGTTAATGGTACTTGTAATAATTTAATAAAACATAGCAAGTCTTATAGATAGATAAATAAGTTGAGTTCATTTGACTTTATAAAGTTAAGTGAAAAATGAAGCGTATATAATACATAAAAATAATATTAATGGTATAAATTTTGCCTTTCTTAAAATTATTGAGGTTTAATATAGTAATTGTTTTTGCAATTTTTCTTTGATGCAGGAGATCTTAATCATTATCTTAAACGTTTAAGAGAGCGTAAATGTATATTTATAATAACATATCTTGTTAACTAAATGATTTTAATAGAAAAATAACTATTTTTGCACTGATAAAGTATTTTAACAATTTTACATTCGACTAGAAAATTAAAAAAGATAGTATGTCATAATACACGTCTTGTCCAAGTCATGTGAGACATTATAGTAAATTCTCCAATAAACACGGCGTCATTGTGCTTTATTGGCAGTGTAAGTAAGTATCTACATGGTATAATAATTCTAATTTGAACTTTATTTACATAGCTAATTAAGATAAAAGTCAAGTAATCACATTTTTATTTTTTATTTGTATTAAAGACTTTCTCTAATAACGTCTGTTTCCAATAAACTCCCCTTAAATATGTCAACGCTTAAATATGTTAAATTTAATATGTAAATTATTAGACAAATACTATATAGTAATTAAAACTGAATTACGATGAAATATTGTACATACCATTTATTAGTGCATTGATATTGAAAATATATACCACATATAAAGTCAAAACTATACATATATCCATATATGAAGGTATGGGCTTAAAAGGTATATATAACTTTTCATAATTATTTGCTAACATTTGAAATAAAATCCAATACAGAAATGATAAAATTCGATTTAAGTCATATTTTATTGTTGCATGAAGTGTATGTACGAGTATGTTTGTATGTATGTGTGTATGTAAATACTGTAGACATTTATTTCTATAATTTAATTTTCAAATTTTTTGGATTTTTTTCATACTTTAAAACAAATGTTTCTTACATATATATATTTGTTAGAATATTATTTAGTTTTTATTGAAATAATCTTATACACTCATCCGGGAAATACTCCCTCAAAGGCGTCCTTATATTTAATATATTTGCTTTAAATATATATTTATTTAAGAAAAGATAATCAAATCTTACATTTTATGAAAAAATTAATGCACAGATGGTGGTTAAACCACAGATCTATGGTTACTTTTAGCTGCCTGTCTTAGATTTAAATGTTTAATTTTAAAAGTATATATTAATTAGATTTTATTTTCAAATAATTTTTCCTATTCTGAATTAAATTTTTTTAAATATCGTGTAGAATTTAATAGATGACTGAAGCAATTATCAACATTTCAGTAAAAATCGACATAAAGCTGCAGCCAATGCTTGTAACAATACAGTTTATACCTAATTTAATCATAAAATAAGACCGTAAAACATAACTTTTGAAACTAATTCCCACAAAAAATGGTTTAGAACTTATGCTGAAAATGTTCAGTTATATATACATTATGCGATTTATACGTTGATATAATTATATAGGCCTCCGTCTTAAAGATATAAAAGCAAGGTATGAGACAGCAAGGTTTGCTGCTAGTGAAGAACTCAAAACTGAGCTCAAATTTTGTGAAACATTCATCAATACCAACTGCTACTTTACAACTTTATTATAACGGAATATTGTAAGGGATGTGTGTTACTGTCAATTTGTTATTACAGCTCAAGTAAACATTCCTTAACTATAATGTTGAGGGGCATTATTAAAATGGCGGGAAAATTCCGATACTAGTGAAAGACTATAATATTTATAGAGCTTGATTATGTCAAATTAAAATTAGAGGTGGTCGCTTAGTTACTGTAGACAATTATAATACGATACGTGCATGGTATAGATGGCATAAGGAGCTTGTCAAAAGTACTTTTAGAATTATTTCTGAGTATACGTAACTCATTTACACAATGACATTAATGTATGTGTTATTTATCTTCAACGTTAAAATTATATTTATGAAAAAGCTTCATTAAATTTCAAAATAGATAGGAAAGAAAATCTATACATTATGTAACAGGTTGATTACTATAAAAATATATATTTCTACAAAAGTTATAAAATATTATATTTCTAACCACAGAACATTCTTCAAACAAAGCTATACATCTTAAATTTATATATATGTAGATTGGATATTATTTAACGGAAATACTTTCAAATGGCAAAAGACAGTATGTCACATGACCGAGTGTTCACTCTTTTAAATTCTGTATACAGTTCAATACTACTATTTTCACATCTGAAAGCTAAAGCAAAATATTGTTTTTAAAAACTGAAAGCAATTAAATCGAGTATATAGTAAAACAGTTTGAGATATACAGGCAATAAATTATATATTACAGACAACTTACGCATGTTAAAATTGTATGAATATCTATATTTGTTTTTTAAATTTTACATCAAATTTATTAAAATAAAATGATTTTTTATTCACGAAAATTTACAATGCGACGTCTACGAAATCGATAAGAGTGAACACTCTGTATAATAATTACTCTGTGGTCACAATAGTGCTTTTATAAAACAAACTAACGAAAACTGCTTCGTTTCATATTATTAATTTTTCAAATTAAATATGTAAAATATTCAAAATCTTAAAAATTCGAAATGAATTCTGAATATGTGTTTAAAAAGCTTTTATTAAATATATATTGTCATCTATATCAGAATCATATGTTAAATTATAAGTAGCATATTATTCAAAATACAACTTTTAGATAATTAAATTAAAATCTTGATGTAATTTTACAGCTTTCAAAAGTATATTATTTTAAAACTATTTTTATATTTGACATGACGTAAATACAATAAAAAAGTTGATTGAGCTTTTAGAAAATGTTGACATGTAACGACAAATATACGTTAGATTTAAACGATATTCAGATTATACGATGAGCTGTTTTATCCAAATAATCAGAAATCATCAATAATTTAAATACTAATGATAATGCAGATGAAATTCTACTTATACCATGCGATCTTGCAATTAAATGTAAAAGATTTATTTTATAATTATTAAGAATTATAGAAAAATATCAATATATACTAAAACTAAGAACATTGAAATTTTTTATTTAACAATTAAAATAAAATACTTTTTCTGTAGTTTCAAATTTATAATTATTTTTAAATCTCACTTTAGGACAGTTTTATTTTTTACTCGGGCATAAAGTTAGCATATCAGTGACAAAAGTGATAGATTTAAATGAATGCTTTACTGATTAATATTATCAAAAATCTTAACCGAAATTAATGACATAATTTGCTACGATCTTCATATATTGAAATCGCTGCCAAAATATAATATTTTCAATTACATGTATGTACATAGGAACATTGGTTTTTAATAAATGAAGGAGTTCTGCTTTTACGTTACATAGAAACTTTATGGAATTTGCTCATGCCTTTTAGAGTTATCAATAATTAAGCAATAATCATTAAATTATACAGTGTTTGATTTCTAGTTCGAAATATGAAATTTGAAACCCCTCAATGAATTGATACATAATTCGTCTAAAATTTGAAAAATACTTTCCGAAACAACAATATTGTCATAAGGCAAATTTCAATAACTGCAACAATTTATACCGAAAATATCTTATCAATTTATTCAACGGTCTGAATAAAATCTCCACCCCAATTCGCAATAGAGAACCTCACTGTCGGCCACTGAATCTGAAGCTCCTAACCAGTCCATACACTTATACTTTGGCAGGCCAATGGTCCTCTCAGACATGACCAGGAAAATCTCACTACTTACCTAAAGATGCTGAAAGATAACTTGGATGGAATAAATCTCACAGAAATCAAAGTCACCACACTGAACATAAATTACTGTAGATCTCTCATAAACGGAATATAATTCTTTGTACATAAGTTATATATATAATTTGTTCCGTTTCTTCTTTTAGTTGTTATTTCCTCCTATTTATTCATCCAAATAAATTGATTCATGATAATGATCTTAGAAAATATATTTTGATATCAGTTAACCAAATTTATGAAATATATATTGTATATTGAATTATGGTCAGCGTTATTTGATACATTACGTTAATTGATGCGACCAGAAAATTGACCTGATAACCTTTTTTTACAAAATTTGAGATCATTTAAAGTAAATAAGAGAAGAGTATTGGACCAATAAAATGTGAAATAAAGTAAAAATTTCACGAAACTCATACCCGGGTATAATTTCTCCCGGAAGCGACTGCCGACTACTGCAAAGGATCAGCGGTTTTCGTGGCCGAAGTGAACTGTCTTGTGAGAGAGACTTTTTGCCCATTTCATCGATTGGTGAGAGGAACATGGCCGACCCCTTCTTATGGTAGAGGTCTGAATAAATCCAGTCCTTTGGGTTGGGCGTGCCAGGTACACAGTTGTTGGGACCAGAAGTGGTCGGGCTTAAGCAGTCCGGTTGGGTGATATAGCATTCTGAGGACTTTGCTGGTTTGAGGATGTTTCTTCTCGAGGGGGACAAAGTCACTTTTGGGGGAGTTTTCTTGGGGGATTTATCCATTTTGGAGTATTCTTGTTGTCAATTTTAGTCGTATACTTCCTTAACAAGATATGATGATTCCAGGTTTGAGAAGATTTCCAATGTAGGACGTTGTTTAATAACGTTGTCCAATGAAATAGACAATATTTAAATTATGTGTATGGATTTCTTGCATCATCTGTAAAAATATGAATATACTTGCGAAGAAAAAACAAATATAATGCGATTATTTCTTTAACGCTTTATATTTTTGGGTTTTATAAATTGAAGAATTATAGACACAAAAAACAACTGAATTAAATAGCCCTGACGAAAATAAGACGCATTACAAAACCAATTGCAGTAGGTGTATAACGCCTTCGTTAAGCTGGGTTATATCAAGACTGAATCCTAGATGAAAATATCGCCAAGGGCTATAAAAAGATTTTAGCACAAAGTAGACAAACAAGGAGGTAGGCGAAGCCAGCAATTAAAATTCAAACCGGGAGTCCTCGAGGAACGCGGTAGAGAGGATCCAGACCTGTTCAGTTGCTGACGCGTAAGAAGACTAGAAGAGCGGAATTCTACGAGTGAATAAAGCAAGCAGTAGTTAGTATAGCTTGACGGGGGTAATTGCTGTTCTCGGGAATGTAATGCAATGATGAGGCTGGAATGGATAGGAGAAAATGCGACGACTATTGGGGTAACGAACACAGACTGAGCAGGCCAAGAAAAACTGAGAATTTAGTGAACTAATCCACAGATGACTAGTAGCTGTCTAGTATAAGATAGATTGTTCAGCGAATGACCCAATTTGGGAAAAAGGAGTGAGCGATATAGAAAGAAGAGATAGGCCGTCGACGTCAATTTCGCAAAAAGAGACCGGAGTGGAGTGGAGAGAGGAGGAGAGGAGAAGGAAGGAGAGACGAAGGGGATAAAATACCTTGTGGCACAGGACGAGAGCGGGTATCAAAACTACTGCTGCGCACTACTTCCGCCAATAAGCGATAAGAGCTCGAGGAAGTCATCTGGTAAGAGCAGCTAGTACCTGCAGCAGAATTCTGAAGTAGAGATGTGGTTTTTCCTAATACCTCAAATAAGTTGAGTTCCAAGTAACTACATAGAGCACCTGTGATGTATTATACCCATGAAAGTTGGTTACATTTTATGTAAGACTTGCAATGTAACAGTCTAAAAACTATTTTTTATTTTTTTTTAAGTTTTATTTTTTATTTACATGCATGATATTTTAATATTAACATTTAATAGGTACACATATTAATTCAAAGAAGAATTGTAGATTACAAAACTAATATTATTCCTCAACAAATAGGAATTCCTTTAGAAAAAATTGAGCTGTAACCTTTTTCATATCATTACTAATATTTTGATGCACAATCATGTATGTAATATTTATGTATGCTTATTTATAATATAGCTGTTTCGAGTGTTATTTAAACAAAATAAAATATTTCTTACAAATGAAGCTGACAGCGAAAATAACCCAGGCAACAATCTAAACAACAAAAATGCTTTTAAGTTTCAATAAAATAAAGTTGCGTGTTTATGAAGGTTATGAATATGTAAGAGATGTATAAAAATCGATATTGAGAGTTAGTCATAATAAATAATAAATAATAATATATATATGCGTGTGTCTATAAGCATTCATTTAGCTTATACTTATATAATAGGTCATATATGTATATCAAATAAAAAATAATAAAATATTACACTGCTGTAAAATACCTACTTGCAACTTGACAGTGTTTTTGACCTTATAGCTTTTTAGCATA
The DNA here is from genome assembly GCA_036023295.1 of Invenusta paracnida. NCBI lineage: Eukaryota > Metazoa > Platyhelminthes > Proseriata > Coelogynoporidae > Invenusta > Invenusta paracnida. The sequence continues at coordinate 41,705 of JAYRBW010092359.1, forward strand.
TAATACACGGGTATACATAAAAATGTATGTATATATTTTTATTTTTATTTTTGTATATACATATATACGTTATATAGGAATACATTTTTTAAGCCTTTTATTTAAGCCTAAGTACGACTATTTCATTTGAAATGTTTTTATATATGGGCAGTTATAAATTATTTAATGGTATTTATTTCAAATTTGTTTCTAGTACCAAGGTTCCATTAAGCATCTACACACACAAGAAAATATAAGTATTATACCCTATCTATATTTGTTATATATGCATATATAAACAACATAATTTTAATTAATTTTAATCGTTTCTTTTTAAGTAAAGCTCAATAATTCATGTCGATAAGAATAAAAGAGTCCCTCCTCTGTAGTCATTTTCATATCCGGTCAGGAGGTAATTAAATTGTAAATTGCATTTTTAAAGCTACCAAGTGATTTGAATATCACCTCAGGGTGAAATAACGGCCATATGAGTAAATATTTGAAGGAAAAATGGATTAATTTGAAAAGATTAATTTCAGCGACAGATTGATGATATACCAGATATTGTAACTTAAATAAGGAATTGGATGTATTTTAATACCTACATCATTACCGCAAGTATACTATGCTGAAACCGCCCTTATGAAGTACTTAATATATTCAAAATACTAAAACCTCCTTAGCTTAAAGCACACGAGGCGGATATTGTAATTCATTTTATATTTATAAATATTTGTGATGAAAACGTTTGTATTTACACAAATTTATAATGCAATGCACTGTAATTAATGTAAATATAATTACAAATTGTAGACATAATAATGAATGAAGTTCAAGTTAAAAAGTAAAATTATTTAATGTCTTCAAATATTACAGAATTTTTTCAATATATAAACATTTTTGTTGGATTTTACATATGTAGATGTAATCATTCCTAATACTCGAACATAACGTTATATTGATAAAAACAGACAAAGATTGTACTAACTTTTATGTGCGCACAAATTGAAAAATAAAATTAAGAGCTTTTGTATAATTTTGTAGGTAACGGTTTATTATTATTATTTTTGAAATTATTATATTACATCAAATTATTATTAAATTTATAACAAAATAATGATCTATTAACATTTTTTTGTTATGATTTTAATTTTTCAATTTCAAAAATGAACATAAAATGAACATAAAAGATCAAATGAAAATTTAGTGTAAAAATTGTCACACAAAAATTTTCTACTACTAAAATATTATAAAAGTAATAAAATTAAACAATTATATATATAAAAAAAACTGTAAAATAATTTATATTTATCTTTTATTAGTATTATTTATTAATATTATTTTTTAATGAAACATATTACATAAATACATAGTAAATTTATAAAAATTCAAAATAATTCAAATTTTTTAATAAGCGAGTGCTTTTAAATTGGTTTATTTTTTATTTTTTTATTTTATATTCTTAATTCTTCTGTAACTATAAGCATAGTCTAAAATAAATTTGGATATTTTAAATATTTTATATGTATGTAAAGGCTACAAATAATATTAAAAAACAATATATACAACTATACAATAAAAAACGACGAAAATTGTTACAAAAAAAAATATATTTTTTACAGAAGTTTATCAAAAGTAGTGATATTATTATAAAATATTTAGTTGTAAAAAGAATTACAACAGTTTTTAGTTAAAAAAATAATAATTACAATTTAAACAACTTTTGTAAAATAATTTTTTATATTACTTTTAAATTGCAATATTAAAATTTGTTGTTTTGTTGTGTTTTTTTCTATATTTTTTAAATATTAATAGTACAGTTTATTTCTGTTTAGAGAAATAACTGTTGATTGCATTTTTACTTCGAGGTACTATATGAAGTAATTATTTGAATAGTTTACGATGTTTTTTACAATTAATTTGTTTTATAATTTAATATTAAAATTGGAAACATATTCGGTAATATTTTATGAAATGGATCGTAAAAATACAAACTATATAGTAAATGATTATTTGCACAATATTAAAAGTTAGAATATTTATTTATTATAGATTTTTATTCTAAATATTACCAATTTTACTTCATTATAAAATAACAAATACAATATATATACAGGACAGTAATATATGTATATAGATCTCAGACGATAACATATTTTTTGAAAAAGTTACAGTTTTTATAATAACAACATTCTTTGAGATATATCTAGACCTATGGCAATAGGTCGTTAGCTAGTAAAGCTAAGCGAACTATGTAGTAGGTAATATAGGATAGTT
>JAYRBW010092360.1:0-21093 GCA_036023295.1 Invenusta paracnida
TGTAACAAGAAATGGACCACTGAGACTTGGACGGATCCTTCCAGGAATACAGAAAGTTAGATGTATTAGATCGATGGTTGCAATTAATAGTTTTGTGCAGTTTAGAAATCTCTCATGCAATTGCGAAAAGTGTATTTAGGCTAACTACAATAGTTGTAACAACAATGATTGGATGAAGTCATTCTCTCTGCAACACACCAGACCAGAAAAGTATTTAAATTATGAATAGATATATTACAGTTACTACAGCCATATCTTATGATTTTTATTCGTTTTACAAATATAGTTAGCTATTTGTAAAAAAAATGGGTGTTTCTTATTGAAAAATCACAAATTATTGGTATTTTTGGTGAAATTTGTTTTACATCATTTATTATAATATACTATGCTTTTCGTGACTCTACAATTCACTGCGCGTACAAGGTGCGCCAGAAGTCACAACCGTAAAAAATTATATCAATTCAATCATTAATTTAATAAAACATTATATATAAAAAGCCTATATAGACAAATATACAAGCATAAATTTTTATAAATATAGGTACATCTCAAAAGAAGAAATAGTATCTAAACAATATAATCAAACATCAAATGGATCAACCTGGACTCCACCCTTGTCGATGCATGATCGAAATCTGCAGAATGTTCTATTGTAAATTTTACGGAGGAGATCAAAATCCAATTCTTGAAAAATATTTCTTATGACTTCTTTTTTTTGTAAATTTTACGAAGGAGATCAAAATCGAATTCTTGAAAATATTTCTTATGACTTCTTCCACTGTCGCAGGCCTATGTTCTCTGACACGCTGTTTAACGATATCCCAAAGTGCATTGTCGCATGATGTTAAATCCGGGCTCCTTGGTGGCCAGGGACATGGACCGAACTTTCCAACCCATCTTCCGTTGAACTGCTTATTGAGAAAATCTCTTGTTCGGATTGCTGTACATGCGATGGGACTCCGTCTTGCTTTAAATGGTACGAATATGGAAATCCTCTGTGTTCAAGTTCAGGCATAAATTGATCTCGTAGAAGTTCCACATATTGTTCAGAATTTATCATCCCTTCAATGAATAAGGACCAGACAACTGCGTTGCTGACATTGCAGCCCATACCATTAAGTGTGGTGGGTGCATCCGTACCTGTTCCAAAAAGTGAGGGTTCTCATTCGACCACATAACGGCATTACTATGTTTCGATGACAAATATATGGCAGATTCAGCAGAAAATATTAGCTTATTTTTCAACCGATCATTATAATATTTTTGAAGAATGAGATTGCAGCATTCAACTCGGTTTTGCTGGTCCAGTGGAGTTAAATATTGAACTTTTGTAGCCATGAATGGCTTAAGATGTCAAATTTTCTTAGTTCAGTACAGTAGTATGTTGAACAGTAGTTCTTGGTATGTTAAGCTAGTTAGAAAGCATACCAGATGTTTGTGGATTGTTTATAAAGCATTATTTTTTTACTGTAGTGACTTCTGGCGCACCCTGTACATGATTACAAAATGATATTATATTTAATTAACCAAATAATTAAATCCAAGAAGATATTATCTTACTAAATAATGTGTAATAAAGTTTTGTAAAAGCTTGGATGCGATTAGTTTTGATAAAATTATTATTTCATTAATAGACAATTACATTTAATAATATTCTTTATTTTAAATAAAGATAAAAATATGATATACCTATTCTGTATTTCTTCTATTAAACGCCTAATTAAATGCCTAGGCGCTTAATAGAATTTATAGATTTTCACCAAGGCATTTATTAGAGGTTATAGGCGTTTATTAAAATAAAGAAAAATAAGAGAGTTAAAAATCCAATTTTAATGTACTTTTCTTCAAATCAATACCAAAGCAGATGTATGTAGGTACCTAGCATTTAATAGAAGAAATACGGTATTATAAAAATAATGAAAAAACTAGACAAAAATGTAAAAGTTATTTTATGATGTGAAAAGAGACCAATTATACAAAGAGAAAATGAAAGCAATTCATGAAATAAAATTATAATACAAAGTAAAATTGTGCTGTCAGTGTCGATATTTTTTATCAAGACTTATAAGAAACATTCTAGTCTATTGAGTTATTTTTAAAAAGCGGTGTATATTAGCTTCTTTCTATATACTTACTTTAACGCAAAATTCATTTTTATGAATTTATATATCCTTCATTTTTCTTAAACAGCAATAAAGCTCTCACTAGAGTTTTGGTTCCAACTATGTTAATTTTTTATGCACTCAAAATAAACCAATTAGGGACAATTAGATAAAAATTGTTATCAGAATCTATATAGTAATCATAAATTTAATATGAAGTCAGAGCTGTATAAATGTATTAATTTTGTTTCGTATTTTACTTTAATATTTTATTCATTAGTTTAATTACTAAATCAATAAACACATATAAAAGTATCCATTCTGTCACACATTTTGTTGAAGACAATTAATAATTCAATTTCTTTTTGCGTGTTTTCATTAAATTTCAATCTTATGAGCAACAAGAAGCTTTTAGAAGTACTATAAAGTAAGATAATTAAAAATCCATTCAGCTACTTTTTCTGTTTATTTTATATAAAATAAAATGTAATTTTTTTATATCAAATAATAGATTATTATACTGGTAACCTGAAATACGTTATTGAGGAGTTTCCCTCAAGCTTCCCTCAAATATTTACAACTAAATTAATGTTTAAACTCATTTTTATTATACTATAAAATAATGTAAAATGTAAATTTATAGCATAAACTTTGTATGAAATTGTCAGTAAGTAATTCATTAAATAATTGTACAATACGTATAGATAGGAAATTGAAGAAATTTATATTTTTCAATAATTATTGTAGTTACTCAACAATATAACAAAAAGCAATAAATCTAGGTAGATGAAATTAATTCAATCTTATATATTATAAATCACAAAAATTGTATACCATGAAGAGATTGTTAACAATAGAAATTTAGACATGTATATTAATGAAAATAATAATTATTATTTTGTTGATATTTTTTCTTCATCGCAAGTCTAAAGTCAAAGAAATAAGATTACGTAATAAAAAGTTTTATGAGTTTAGATAAAAAATATGGGTGAAAGGAAATAAGCCTGAATCAGTAGTTGTTTAGCAACATGTTGCATGATCAGAAAATGATAATGTTGAAGTTTACAGCAGTTCTTAAGGCAGCCATTTCAGAGGCCTTTAAATTTCGATTGGCTTGAGTTTTGGCTTTCGAATATGTCGCATATTGGTGCCCTGTTCCGTAGGTCTGAATGGGGCATGACCACCGTAGGGTCGAGGAATTGGTAGTTCAGCATCGTCGTCGGGAATGTAAGCGTTGGGCCGGGGTTCCGCTGTCGTTACACCACCGTTTGCCAATTGAAGTTGAGAGATCTCTTCTGTGCTCTGTTAATCAAAAAGGACAGTTGAGAGGAAAGAAATGTTTACAAAATACAATTTTAATTCATTTATTTGATAAGAGCGATAAAATATACTTAAGCGAAACTAAATCAGGTGTATAATATTAGTATACGATAACGTGTAATTACAAAATAGTCTAAACTGTTATTCCAATTTATCATTATGTAAAGCATAATTTTCATCGCTTATACAAATAATATATTTTTCCATGACGATAAAAATTCAATTGAAATCTTCCAATATATTGCAGTCCATATTGCATATCAATAAAACGAATAATAATTCACTAAGTAATAATGAAATAATTAATTTTATAACCTCAATTGTTATGCGGATTCAAAAACAATTTTTTTCGTGTTACAATTTTAATTGATATGTATTACAATTAAACACATTCAAAATAGTTTACATTATATTTATATTGTCTAAATTTCACACGTCTCAAACTAGTAGTTTACTAATTGTCTTTAATGTTTATGATTGTTTTTGTCAAGAATAAAAAAAGGGGAACACAAAATGGGTATATACGCAACTGACATGATGAATTATGTGATGAATAGGATAAATGTCAAGGAAAAAAATATAATTAAATCTTATATTAAATTAGTATCTTATATGAAAACGGTGTCTAGTAAAAGACATTCTTCTTCAAAATTCCATTGTCCTCGACAGCAGTATTCAGTTGTTCAAAAAGACAACGCATTTGTATTCACCTACATTATAATGTTAAACTTTTTTTTTCAATTGTATGTAGAAACAAGCGTTTAATATTTTTTTGATGGGACACATTTTTTATGATTATTCTTTACTTGATAAAAACATAGTAAACACAAAGGGATAACCCAAGAATAGGCAAAATCTGACCATTTGTGCCAGTTCCATATCACGGAGACGGTTATTGCGAAGACTGTTTTGCCGAAGCCACTCCATCTCCACCTCAGCGCTTGGTGCTTCACCGCGCTCCATGCGTTTATAGCTCTCCTGAAGAGTATACTCCTTCTCCTGAAGTTAAATGCAAAACTTTATCAAAATATTATTATATTGAGATAAATTCGTCTATACATACAAGTTTATTTAATTAAAAAAAAATAGTTTATTCGAATGTATTAAATTAGTACAAATAAATTATATAAACAGATATTTATGCGTCTTTTTTAAAAGTGTATTATTTGAATAAACACTTTTTATTGATTTTTTTCTCTGACTAAAAAGATAATTGTCAAAAATTCTCTCTTTATAATATATGTATATATTATATTTGCTTAACATACTTCGATTACAGTAATATAGTTATTGTAATACAGTAATTATACATAGTTATATCATATAAATAGAACTATTCGAAACTCACTCGAACATCTTGCTGCAATCTCAGCGCCTCAGCCATATGCATTGTCAGTTCAGCAGTGGTCGCCTTCATTCGTTTGGTCACGTGGGACATTCGAGATTTGAAACCGTTGACATCCTTTGAGAGTTTAAGTGTATCTTCTCTAAAGAAGTTAGGATGACAAAAGAATCTATTTTAATGAATTAAATTTATGGAATTATGTTACTTACAAAATAATATATTTCATACTATTTCAAATGTATAAATGAAATTATTATCTTAATAGTATAGACAATATATATAAAATATACATATAACAAACAGTTTCATAAACTATTCTCATGCTAAGAGGATTTCGTGCATACATACATTTTGTAGGTTTAAAATATTAACAGTAAAATAATTATAACAAAGCTAAAACAATCTGTAACAGTTTTATAATTGTAAATTTGCAAAAAGAAAAATAATTGTTTACGAAGGAACACAGATTAATAAATTTGACGCAAATTTACAACAGATTACAGCTAAAAACATTAAAAGACATGTTTTCATTTACAATTATTATTCTAGTGAGTGTTCATTGTTGTGTATCATGATGGTCAACTTACTTTCCAGAGAGAGCTTTCTTCTCCACTTGTCCCACAAGTCGACAGACTGCCTCATAGAGAAGCTCCTTCTCCAGAAGCAGCTCCTCCTTGCTTGCCAAGCGCACCTCCAACAGCTCCACCTTGTTCTGCAGCTCCAAAGGACCCGGATCTGTACCCCCCAGTAGGCGCAGGCGACTTTTGTTCTCTGGATCTTCGGAGCTCTCCTCCATCAATATAATCCGATCTTGACACAAGGAAAGCTGGAACACCAAGTATGGGGTATGTGAGATAGATTGATATATTGTTGACAGAGAGTGAGACAAATAATCGCTTCACATTATATTCGATATAGTTTTATAACTTTTATCCGCTTCTGTCAGGGTTAATATTACTCATATTACTTACTTGCATAGTTTTATTGTTGGTTGGTGTATTATTTAGCAGAAGAAAACCATCGAGCATTTTAATGAAGCCGCATGGTTTCAATATAATTACCTTGAGTTTAATTTACTTTCCACATCCAAGAATGTTATGTAATACAGCTATTTGAAATCTTATGGAATATAAAAACTGATTAAATATTAATACACAAAATTACAAAAAAATATTTTAACTTATGCGGAGTCATTTAAATATCTGAGCTAATCACAGAATCTTAACGTTTTAAAAAACATATATACAACCATTCTATTTGAGAAAAGTAAACACATGCACATATGTTATGTATTTTGTACAATGTAAGAAAATTGTATTTCAATGTATGTTTTGTATCAATATATTTACCTGAATTTGAAGTGTAGTGAGCTCAGACTCGAGATTGCGCTTGTTAGGTACTTGTTTCTTCTGAAGTGTGAGGGTTCGCACCAGCTCTTCAACATGACGTCGAAGAAAGTCAATCTGTTCTTCCCGAGCAGACAGCTCGATCTCACCGGTTCGAATCATCGTCTCCTGGATCTTTGTTTTCTCCTGATTGTGAGAAGGGGAAAAGATAATAACAGAAACATATAGTTGCTGAGTTCCCACTGGCTTGGTATGTATTCTTCGTAATTGCTTCAAAAAGCAGAATACAGTATATGTGTATTACATGGTCTCGCTTTATACTTAACAGGTACTTATATATACTACTAAGTACACTGAATTATATTTATATGTTTATATATTACAAACATTTATATGTATGTACTCTATTTTGCAAATAATTTTTTACAAAATAAATTGAAGTTTATAATTGTGAATATATTAAAAAATTATCAAATATGCAGCATAAATATAAATATTAGAAAAATATAGTACACAGTAATTTTTTTAAAATGTATATGATGTTTTGATATTTTATTCGTCTGAAAAAATAAAGTTATAAAAATTAAAAATAAATAGCTATTTTTATAAAAAATATCTTTATGTGAATTCAAATCTAGCTGACTATAAGAATAAAAATACTACAAGTATGCTTTAAGATGTTGAAAATGAACTTATTAATATCAAATACTGATTATATTGAAATTATTGATCCAGATGATGGTCAGAAGAGTAAAAACAGAGGTTGGGAGACTACAGTTGATTTGACTTAATAAAATTCGAAATAATATATCAAATCTATCTGATAATCTAACTGATAATGTTTGTACACAAAAATATATTAATAGTATGAAAATAAAATTAGGCTTTCAAAGTCTACAGATTAACTATATAGAAAAATAAAAATGAATTGATTGATAGCACGATGTACCTGCAGAATATAAACCTCCTCATTTCTTTCAATAAGCTGAATGGCGCGATCATTTCTATGTTGAACGGCCCGATCACTGTCTTTTCTTAGCTGAACCATCTGCTCCTCAGCCGAGTTGACCATCTGCGTCATCCGCTGCATATCCAGTCGGTACTGCTCTCTGATCTCCTTCTGATGGTTGATGACTCTGCGCTCTTTGCCCAACTCGTGACGCAGGGTGTCTCGCATCACGATAGAACTGGCCTGCTTCATACGCAGTTTGCCCAACTGTTTCTCTTTAGTCTGAAGGCTGCTTCGGAGGATTTCCACCTCGTTGTGAAGGATTCGCAGCTTTTCGCGCATCTCAGAGGCCTTTTGGGTCGTCGTCTGGATCATGTTAACGCACTGGTTTCGTTTCGTTTTGATAACGTCGTAGAGTTTGGCGAAGTCACGGAGTTTAATCTAAAAGACATAAGAACACACAGATAGATAGAAAAATAGTTGAAAATATAACCATACATAGCAGTTCTTCAAAACATAGATAACAAAATACAATTAAAGTATAACCTGCAACATTCTATAATTAATGGAATTTGTGCTGATTAAATACAAGAACTTGCATTAGAGTATTTTATATCAATGTAAAGAAGAATAATGTTAGTCATATAATGAAAATTTCTTTAAGAATCCCCGCGAGCCTAACCTGGGTGTGCTTTACACACCAGAAAGGGGGGAAGGTGTGTTTCTAACAGTTGAAAGTTTTTGACAGTACGAGTATTTTTAACGGTGCAATAAGATAAACCAGCAGAATTATAAGTGTACTATTTTATATAATAAAGGGAAGTAAAAATGGAAATATGGCTTTATCTAATTTAATTTTATGCGGAGAACACAAAACTTTCAAAATATTATTAATAAAATGTTACTTTCATAAATATATATAATTATTATATTAAGTACATGAATCAAGAAGTACAAGCTACCAATTCAAATATCCAAAAATCAATTGCTGTCCTGAGCTATCATAATTTGTCAAGTTATTTTATATTTACTATATTAAAAAATAGGAAAACTTCTTTCTACCTATGCATTAAACATATTTTTAATAAAATAACTTTTACATTTACATTTAAAAGTGACATATTATATATATCATTTTATTTCTCTATATGATTTCTGAATAAAAAGAATTAAAAAAATAACAGTAATGATTTAAATATTCATTTAAAACTAGTAGTTAATCCTATGTGATTAAATTAAATTAAAAATATTGTAATATATTCACTAAAATAGTATTTTAATATAATATATATAATAACATACAGAGTAACTAAATGATATATAATACGTCACTTTTAAATGTAAATAAGCTTTTGCTTTTGTATAAAAAATGTATTTTCTTAAAAATAATCTAATCATAGAAGTTTTTTATTCTTTAATATAGATATAAAATAACTTTAAAAATTATGATAGCCACGGTATAAACATGGCAAAAATTGATTTTTAATCAATATAATATGGGGTATACTTTTAAAATTTAAGGTTGAACTTTAACGACAAATTTTGCTTTTCACTTGAATAAGCCGTTCTTCCATGCTGCCAAATTATATGACTACTTTATGTATGTCGAGCAGCCACAATATGTCAAACCGGAATGGAGACTGAAATATCAGCAGTCTCCAACATAAAGTGACATCTCCAATAACAGTTCAGAAACATAATCACCGCACAAACCTGCATTTCACTGAACTTCTTCTTGTGGTCATGAATCTGAAGCTTCTTGGACTTGAAGTCCTCGACAGCCCGATGGTAGCGCAGTTCAGCCCGCATAAAGTCTCGTGCCTTCTGTTCTCGCTCGTCTGCCTTGATGGCAGCCAGTCGGGTTAACTCAACCACTTCGATGCGTCGGTCACTAAGATCGTAGAGGAGGCGCTCCTCGTCCTGGACACTTTGAAGAACCTTGACGTGCTCTACTGCGGAAAGGGAGTTCTGTTGAAGTCGGTAGGAGAGAGAAGGGACAGTATTTGGTAAGAAAAACATCTATTCAGTATAAAATAGAACTAAACAAAAGTGTTAATTCCTTAAATTCGTTAAAATATTTTCTTAAATACTTCCTACGCATAATGCCATGATTAAAATAAAATTAAGAACAATTCTCATCTCCTGGGATACTGGTTAGAATTATAAAAACACTAATGCCAGTTTTTATCATAAAAAGTAATGAAAAACACAGAGAAAATAGTTATAATTATATTGTGAGACGTTTCGGTTAGTTTCTACTATGTGATCGATAACCGAAACGTCTCCCAATATAATTATTACTATCTTACTATCTCCACGGTGGGGTTTTTCTTCACTTTTTGGAAATTGATATTTTAATGAAAAGGTGAATACTTAAATGCAAAATGAAATGAAACATAGAATTATAATTAAAAAAAATTAATAACAATAATTTAATGACATGCTTATCACAGAGTAACTACTAAATGTATACAAATATATTTATTAAGATTAATACTAATTTTATTATGTTTCATTTTCTTAAAATGGACTTTAGAGAAATAATCAAATTTTTGACGCTCATGCATACCAATCACCTTGGAGTCGATGCTCTGTGTATTTATTACTCTATGATGCTTATATTGTCTTTGAAATACAACAATGCAATTAGTAAAAATCAATAAGCGAATAGTTATATTTTATTATTATTGATTATTAAATATTAAATATTACTAATTGATATTAATATTTAATAGTTTAAATTCATTAATTAATTTGTAATTCCCAGATTTTTATTATGATGACAATAGATAAGAATTCGCGCAATACGATAACATCAAAACGCTTGTTTCTAAGAAACTCTACTGACTTTATAATTGTAAACATAGTAATAAACTGTTTTGTTATCCTTAAAAGACAAATACAATTTTTGGATCAATGCACAACCATTAATTTGCTACGATAAATTATACATGATTTCATTAAGTGTCGCTTTTATTTATAAAATATAGTGCATAATATTATATAGTACACTTTGATATATGTATACTGTTAAAAACGCCTTGTTTTTGGTATAAATTTATATGACACATTTGAAAATATAATTTTAACTACAGCACAAACTCAAAATATCCATCTATAACTTTATGACTTTTTTGCAATATGTGGAATCCAAATTCTTGTGACACACCTGCTGCTCCACTGAACGCTTAATCTGTTCAACCTCTGCTTGGACCTTCTTTCGTCGGTCCAGGAGCGAGCTATCGTCCCTGGGGACGGAGTCATACTGGACCTTGGTCTTTTCGTACATCTGCTCCACCAAGGTGATGCCCTCTTCAGCAACGCGCAGCTGCAGTTGGCTTTTCTTCAGGGCCCGCAGATCGCGGTCTTTTTCTCGAAGTTTGCGGGAATGGGTCTCCATCACGTTTCTCTTCTCCACCGCGAGATGACGAAGGTTGAGGTCCAATGCAGCTCTGACCCAGAAGAGATATACTTTGTTTATTAATTTCGGTTAATATAAATGATATATAGGTATATATCATAATCCTATGCAAAAGCAAGTGCCTCCTTTAGCCAACAGTGAGATTATACACATTGGATCAACTACTCCGAGCCTAAGTGTAGGAAACATATGTAGGGAAAAATCCATCGGCCGAGGTTAATTTGAGGTTGAGTAGTTTGTTTTAGCATTTTTGTTTGTTTCGTTTGTAGCATTAAAATGGTTACTGAGTATATTGAGTTTAGTAGTTTTCGGTGAATTCATAGAATAAATAGATCGCTGTTTATATGAAGATAGCTTTTGGGTTGAAATATATAAATCATGGATTTAAATCAGTTTTTAATGGTCAAAATTAAATTCATCAAAAATTTAAATTTAAGTTTTTATATATTTCATTATTACAATTTTTAGTACCTACACTTCTTCTTCTGGACCAGGGCAGGCAACTGTTTGTAGTCTATGCTCCCCAGGAACTTAACCAGTTTTTCCGTGTTTTGTAAGACTATCTCGAATAGTAATAATAATGTAATATAATATTACGTTATATTTGTAATTTCTCCAGCATTCATTTTACCTAATTATACAACTGCTAAAGTAAATTGAATTTTATACAATTATATTAATAATGTATTATTATTTATTGTTTGCTAAATTAGAATATGGGATTATGACTACAATAATTCACAGTGCAAACAAATAAAATTTGTATTTTGGTAAAACGTGCTTTTCTGAGTTATACATAATAAACATTTAGTAAAAAAAGCCTATGGTATTAATCATCTAATGGAAGTTATATTAAATCCGTGCTAAAGCAATTTTATCAGCATTATTGTACAATAATATAAAATAAATAAGAATACATAATTTATTATGCATTGAAATATGTATACCACACTATTATATTTTAAAACATATTAATATATTTCTAAAGCCTGCTAAAACAATTAAAACATACCTATCAGAAACAAGCGTCATTTCTTTTTCTCGAAGAAGGTCAATATCCCGTGACAAACCATCAAAGCATTCCTGCAATTCAGTTAACGACTCTGCCTCTTTCAAAGAAGTTCTGAAATATATGCAAATTTAAAGAAATTTTGTTATAATATAACTTTCTTATTTAAATAAAAGTTCTAAAATGTAATTCATTATAATGGTTCATACAATATTACACAAAAAGTGCAGTGTAAATATTAACACGAAATATAATATCATAAGATGTAAATTATATTTAAATTACGTAAATGTTGTTTAGAATTTAATAAAGGCTGCAGTTTTAACGATTACAATATTTACATTCTTATCTCGGCAATTTCCGATTCGAATCCCATTTTGCTTCTCTCCATGGATTCAATGTTCTCGCTGAGAGCAGTGTACGCTTGTCCAAGATTTTGCAGCTCCTTTTCCACATCCCTGAAAAAAAAAGTTGTTTATTTGAACATAAATAATGTTGATATAAATCGGTACATGATGTAACAAAAGAATTGTAATAAAATGAGCGATGAGTCAGAGACAGAAAATTAAAATTATAGATTATATAATATTATACGTGATTAAAGGTGAACATAAGCCACAGTAACATAAACAAATAAGTTATATTTGAAATAATCACATGGTTTGTTTTCTTAAGCGTTCTCGCTCTTTGGAGATCTGCATTGGAACAGAGTTGATGGAAAGAAGTTCGGTCTGGAAAGAATAAAATAAGAGAAACAAAGTTATAAAAGCGATGACATTTATATTAAATATTTTATAGACGAATTTGATGATAAAATGCTTTATAACTAAAATAATAAAATTGATTAAAATATTAAGAAATAAAGAAAATATTGTTAATTGGATATATTATATATACATATGTAAATATTAAGTGTCAAACATACAAAATGCATTCAAAAAGTTCTTTTCGTTCAGTCAAAACCTTTTTAATGTAAATATAACACATACATGTTTACATGCAAGTGCACCATGTGTCTACTCTGTAAATGTAACTTCCTAACACTTCTGCCATCGAATCGACAAAGCAGGCCTTTGACATACCTGGGCATCCTTCACTGACTCATTGAAGCATTAATTATCTTTTCAACAGTGTTGAATTGACGTCCACAGAGGTTCTTCTTCATTTGTGAGGAAAAGAAAAATAGCAGGATAATAAATCTGTTGAGTATAGCGGGTACTGATTACATCCCAGTCCAACTGGTCCAAAAAGTCAACTATCGATTTCCTGCAGTGCGCAATTTTATGCCAATAAACAACGTCAGACTCCAGCAGTTTTGGACGATTCTGGAAGATTTCTGGGGGCAACTTCTGCTGCAAGAACTACTGGCAGTAATCTTAGTTAACTGTAGTACTCGGTGAAACAGCCAGTTCATCGAAATACCCTTCAAGTCGAAAAGCATGATGTACGTCACCTTTGTAGCACTCTGATTGCACCGGACCCTCTGAGGATGTGGAGAATCTAGGGACTTTCATTCAGTAGACTAAAACTTCAATTTTGAATCCCAATTGTAAATCCGGGTTTCGTCACCAGCCTCAATTCTTTCCTAAAAGATGCAGTCTCTCAGCGATGGCGGCGAAGGTTAAGAGTTGTAGCTATCATTCTCTGGTGCTTCTGATTATCCGCTAACAAATGCAGTACACACTTGGAAAACTTCCTTTTTTATGAAACTGCTGGGTGATTATGGTGTAGACGCTGCCAACAGACACTTCAGCATCCTCTGCCAACCCCTCGCAGATCTGTCTCCAGTCCCCGCTCAGCAGTGGCTGCACCTTCTTCATATAATCTTCGACAATGGCTATTAAAGCTTTCCAGAGCGGTGATCATGTTGAACGCTGGTTCTGCACTATAAAAATAGCTTAAACCACTTGCAGATAGCGATTTCCTATGGCTCAAAGACCTGCAGCAGTTCCTTGCCCATCACTGGCGGTTTCTTACCTTGTAGGAACTAACACTTCATAAAGGTGTGAACACTTGTTTGCTGAAAGATTCGGCATGACCAACATGTTAATAGTTGATAAACTAAACTGACTGCCTATACATAATAAATAAATAGCAATCTCAGTCAGTGAGTTAAAATTTTGTTTGCTTTGAATTATAATAGATTAAGCATAAATATGTATTGTGAAATAAAGCTGACAAATGACATCACAACGATATATCGAAAAGAACTGTTTGAGTGCAAAACGTAAGTATAAAAAATGAAAATGAATAATTGTTAATAATCTCCAAAAAATGTTTACTCAAACTATAGAGTTAAAAGTATATATATACTAGAACATAAAAAAGAGTCCCGAAATCTAAACTTTATATAACAACACGATTTTTCTGAATCTAGGAACTAATATAATAATCACCTGTAAGTTGTCATTAATATTATTATTTTTATTAATATCTATAATAATATTAATAATTTCATTTTTGTAAATACATATTTCATGAATATTAGAATTGAAGAAAAATCTATTTTTAATCGATTAAAATATTAAACCGTGCGTGTTCAGAACTACTGTCATGCATATATGTATAGTGAAGTTTTATCTATTATGTAGTTTTTTCAAATAACATTAACATCTTCTATTATATTTCCATTTAAATGGCCCCCATTTCTGTTTTCGTTGATTCTATCAATAAAACAGTAAAATAGGCAAACATTAAAGATTTTTGAAGCTATTTGTGCGTTATTCATCACTCACCCATACCTTTAAGTCGAAGAGCATAGTTATACTTTATTAGAATGAATTCTCATTAATTGTCTGAAATTTATCTCAGTCTAGAATGGAGTTATTCAATGCTCATCTTCGTGTACTATTTTTTTGTAAATTATAAATATGGATTAAAAGGAATAATAATATTACTTAATTTTTTATTTTCTATCATCTTCTATTTATTCGTCATCGAAAAATCAATATATTGCTTTTATAAACACCACAAATCTAAATCGTTAATTTATCGTGCATTTTGATAATACATTTTTTAATTACATGTGCTAATTTTAATTAATTTAAATATGCCATTCAATATGCTAATAAATTAACTATAGATGTAAAAATTTAACTATAGAAGTAAATAAATGGCACAATGACTTGGTGCAAATTTTTAAATAAATCGACCAGTTTTATACAAAACTAATAAAGTTTATTTTCTGACCCTTTTTAAAACTTTTTCTATAACTATCTTTATTACATATCCATAATTTATCTATATAAATATATCTAATTATATGTGATATATGCGAATAAATACATTATGCGACTTAAATCTCAACAGATATAGTCAACTTTATAAATAGTTAGTTAATATACAATAATTCATTAACAAATTTACTTACCTTAAGTTTATCGATCTCTATTCTGGAAACATCACAATTGTCTTCTACCACCTTTGACTCGTCAGCTACAACTTTTAGGGACTCTTTGATCTTCTTCGACTCCCGCTGTTGACGGTCGATCTCAGCTCGCAGTTCTTCGTTAGTCTCTTCCAACTCTTTCTTTTTATTCTCTATTTCCTGATGATTTGTACAAATGCGCATGATATTCAATATGTTAACGAAATATTGTAAATAGTATATTTCTACATCAATATAGTAAATACATAGTTAGTAGTACTAATTACTTGAACATGTGTGACCAGAGTATCAAAATTATTCCATAGAAGAATTTATCATTCATCAATTTAAAAATATTTCTGCAACAATTTTAATAATGGCGTACCTTAGATTATCTTAAAATTGTTCTTATATATACAATCGAATGGAAAATATTTTAGATAAGTCAAATTTAAAAAATTACATTTAGAATTTTCAACAATTTTACAACAAAATTAATTTAAACCGGATAAAACAGACGGTATTCGAAATGTCAGCATTATTTAAGTATCGAAGTTAACGAATAATCACTAACATGCGGCTTCGGCATCCGAAGATACTCGCGTTCCATGAGACGTTTTTCCTCCTTGAGTGTCTCGATCTTGTATAGGTGTTCGTCAACGCGCTCCTCTGTAGCCATGATCGTGTTGCTCGATTTAAGGAGTTGTTCGCGCAAACGACCCACTTCACTGTTGATGTTTTCAGGAAAGTCATCGGAGCGGGCGAGCAGTGCTGCCTGGGACTCCAGTTCAGTTGTATACCGCTTGGATTGCTGGATCAGGGCGAACTCGTTGTCCCGAGATCTATGCATGCACACAGCACAGTCCAAATAACCGGGAAATAGAAACAGTCACTCCTAAATCTGATTTCGATGAGAATAGTTTTAGCAATGTTTTTAAATAACAGCAATTTTATGGATATGTGACACCGTCATTTAATAAGAACTATAATTTACTAAATGAGATCAATTTTTACAATATTATATTCAATTGCTGTTGTTCATTGGATTAATTTTTTTAACAATAATGTAGATAATTGAGTAGATAATGCAAGATCAAAATCGTAATGAGTCATGTAGCAATCCTTTATACTACTAAAACCACACAATGAATAAAAGTAATGATTATGTTAGATAACACTATTATACTAATTGAAAAGATTAGATATTAAATTGTAACAAAAATATACTACATACGCATAGCTTTGTTGGAATGCTAAATATTTAAAAAATTACATAATATATTACAAGTAAATTAAGCATAAGAGAATGGTTACTGGTACCTTTTTTAAGATATGTCATTATAACATGTGCTTTACGTTTACTTTTTAGGATATATTTATAAACATTTATGAAAGAAATATCATTATAATTTTAATTGTTTTATTACAATAATAGCTGTTAATAATAATAAATAAATGATAATGCCTAATATATAAATACACTCCCCTCATATAAAGTTAGTAATATAGTGGAAATAACACATGAAATACGGCATACCTTTAATATTAAGCGATAATTTTCATTTCTATAATTAAAACCTCTTTTAATGTAAACTTTCTTACTGCTTAAGCCCATCGAAGAGATCCATATAGCGAGCCTTGAGCTGCGCCACCTCAGTTCCTGTGAGCTTTCCCTGATGAAAGAGCTCCTCGAGACACTGGAAGGCCGGACTGTTGCTCACCTCAACTTGAACTTCGCCATCATTGGCCGATGGAGCGGGCGGCAAGGCAGGAATGGCGGGCTCATAGTCAGGGTCTGAGTCCAACTGCGAGATGTCATCATCCTCATCTGACTCATCACTCAAAAGTAAATTGTCTTCTGCACGATGAATGACTGAGCCTCCCTCTCGTTTCTCGTCATCCTTTTTCTCGGTATCAGAATCACTCATGACATTTGTTTTTAGATGTAGTTCTGAAATTTTAAAAACATTAAATTGTTATATATATATGTATCATTTAAAAATATGTAACTCGTGTATCAAAATAAATTGTACATATTTTAAACAAAAATCTATTTTATTTACTCATTTCCTTTGCTGTTTAAAATAAAGTCATAAATGAAAATATAGAATATTTTTTATACATATTTTTATTATTTATCAATTAAAAAACTGATAAAGACTACAAAATAAAAACAATAACTTTTAAAATTACACTACAATACATTTTTATTTTAAATTAAATAAAGCTGCATATATTTCTACATTGAAATATATTTTAGGCTTATACATATCCTTGCGATAGATTATCAAAAATGTCAATTCATGTCATATAAAAAGAATACAAAAAATAGTTCAAATAAATTTTAATGTATACAAAAAATATATATAATAAATACAATTAAAAAGTAGATAAATAACTAAATAATACTATATAATAAACAACATTAAACTAAAATGGTGTAACTTATCTCACAATTAAAACCGCTTAATAAAACACACCTATTTAAAAAAATATATTACTATTTTATTAACAAAATGCAAAACACATTACAACAGACGTTTATTCATGAGGTTAATAATCATTTAAAAAATTATATAAAATAATATTATTGTAGTCACCTGTACATCTCAAATAACCTTAAAACAATAATTCACAAAAAAAGAGTTTTCAAACAAACTCGGTATGCAAAAGTAATGATTAATTAATTTTTAAAAATCTTAATAATATATTTAAAAAATCAAATTAAATAATTTATTCTATTAACTTACACTAGTGTGTACAAGATTTACTTACTCTATTTGTAATATTATTGCTGTGTTCACTACTGATAACATATTATTGTTATTGATATTGTACTATTCATTGAACACTGATTTTGACAATCTATGTTAAACAGCATAGTTGAATATACTAGAAAAATTGGCTAATAATGTCCAATTAAAAGTTATTATTACTATGTATTATGGAATTCAATGTCAGTTAGCCGATTTGCCCAGGAATGCTAGGTAAATAAATGCTATCTACTATTGACAGCATGCAGCCTATTCTGCTATCATTATTAGAATTTTGGCAATAGCTTGGTTCTTTCTAGTTTCCCTTTTAGATGTAATATATTTATATTTATGGAGTGCATTGTCTCTCTTTTTATTCAGTATTGTTATATATTGTTTGTTATTTTATTAAGTAAAACTAGCACAATATTTACCTTTTTTTTATTTACATACATTTTAATAGTTTTTAGTACATTCAAGCTATTACAAAGTTACAAAGTTTTTTAAAAGCATAATAAGTACAACTCACAGAAATTACTTATTGAATAAAAATAATGGCATTAAATAATGACATTAAGTAAAAATAATAAATAGTTTATTAAAATTACTAGTATTTACAAACATCCTCATAAAAATATTAAAAAATTATATCTCTGAAATGAAATCCCTTTAAAAATAGTATTATATTATAAGAGATTCAATGAGTTTTTCAAAATATATATATAATGAATATATTTATAAAATATTATAATTTAATTAGTAAACAAGTTTTATTAATTAATAAACTGACAAAAAGAAGAGCAATATAATTAAATCTTTTGAATTTATTTGTGGTTTTCTTGACTCATATTGTGTAGAATGGTAATTGCTCATTACTTCACTATTGTACTACAAATTTCATGTTTGAAAAAATAAGCAATTAACTTGATGATTTGTAAAACATAATATGTATTAAAATTATTGGAATTTAAAAAAAAATACCTCTAATTAGATTTACATATAAAAGCAATACAGATACATTTAAAGATGAACTTTTAAAATTAAATGAAAATATTTAAATGACACAAATACTAACTCAAATTCATTATAAAATAGACTTACCACAAAGATAAGACAATCTATCCTTTGTTTTTATCTGTAATAAATTAGTAGAAATAAGTGAAAAATATTTTATCCAGCTATGTCATTATTCAGTCAATCATTTAAAATGTCTGTTTGGATAAATTAAAATGATTTACAATTGATAATAACCAATTTGCACAACAAGTAACTAATAACAATTTGATACAAAGTTAATCCTACTGTAATAACATTTTATAATGATTAGTCATTTAAGTAACATATAATAAAATTTCAAAAAGGTTTACTCTAAGTTTTTAATAAAAAAATAATGTATTGTAGATTATAAATTTAAATTAAGAAATATATAAATACAACTCTTATGAGACAAATTTTTGATGCCAACTCATTCAAAATTTAATCAACAATTAACAATTAAAATTATATATTATAAATTTACAATTTACAATTTTAGAAAGCAGCAATTTTTAAAACTTATAAATACATATAATATTAAAATGTTATTGAAACACTGGTTAGAGTTTAAGGTTTAAAAAAATTTGTATTTATGTATTCAGCAAACATATAGTACACCATAAAGTTTCTCCTTTAGAGAATTAAATAAATAAAATGTATCTGTAAATATTACAATTAAATATTTAAACGCAATAATTTTTTAGTCAATATGAATATTTAATAGCTAAAAACAGTATCATTATATCAACTATTGAAAATGTTTGCAATGAACTTCAAAAAAATTATTGACATGACAAGACTTATTTCAAAATTTATTTAAAGAGTTTTAAGGGTTATTGAATCTAAGAAAAATCATAATTTTGAATTAATTTGTTCTTTTGTTCTTTGTAGACACAACCTTTTGCTGATCCCCATACAAAGTAATCTTATGGACTCAAATCAGGAGAACATAAATTTTAATTGTATTAATATGTTTAAGTATTTCTCTAATTCACTGTGGAGATACTTTATAGATATACTGTTATACTAGTATTATATATTTTATAGACTTAATATAGAAATAATTAATTATATATATATTCCTATATTTAAAATAACTGATGTAATATGTTTGTAATAATATATATATTATATGTGAGCATGGCCTTGTATGTATATTACTGTTTTAGATAATATTATATATTTCAGTTATATAATTTGGTATATATATATATTTAATGTATTCTTATAAACTAACAAAGTATTTATAATTCCTGTAAGTACTTTTAATTATACATATTTCTTCAAAAGATTACTAAAATAGGTATCTAATAATAACATGGTTTTAACAATCTCAAAGTACAGAAATAAAAATCTAAAAGATAGATAATATAATATTCATTACTAGTTGATAATAAAGAAAAAATATATTAAAGGAATATAGGCTTAAAATATATTCTAATGATATATTAACTTCATTAAAATAATTATATTCTAAAAAGTATATTTAATAATTGATGTATAGTTATATAATATTGTATCATATATGTAGATATAATATAGTGTAACTGTTTTTTAATAATAATAAAAATTAACAACATTGTTGATATGCTCTTATGTCTTATTACTGACAATATATAAATATATATATTAGGTATTACATTGTATTAAATTATATTTTAATTAACTATTATATGATTATAAATTATATATATTTAACAAATAAAATGTACTTAAAAAGTTATAATAATAATATAAATTAATTAAACCATTAGTGCCAGCATAGTAAAATATCAGAATTAAGTAGTTTTTTTCTTCGGATTATACTTTTGAGGTTCCTATTGCTACTTTATTGTGTATTTTTAAAACCCAGATGTTAAGTTTTCAACAAAAAAATATGTATTGCATATATGTAACACCAGGCTCTAATATATTGAAAATATCATCATCTACATATATTAGGAATATTAAAAGAAGAACAAATTCTTTCTATATATATATGATATTGTGATATATATATACATAGTGACAAACATATATTGTGATATATATATAAGAAATCATTTGTGATAGATGTTAAGTTTATAAAGTTAATATAATTATTGAAGTAATAGTTAAATCTTTAATTAGGATGACAAAGGGTCAAACAAGTATACATCAATTGTGCTTTTTTAAGGAAACAATATATTATTGATCCAATCAAAATGTCAAAAGATAGCTTTATTGTTAATCACAATTGTAAATTAAAGCAATCAGGATAAAGAAAGACCAAGCAAGCATTATATCTGTAGATTGTGTTGGATTTGCATAGTTTGCAGCAGGCCCGTATCCAGGATTTTGGCAGGGGCATGCGCGCGATTTGGGAAAGGGGGGGGTCTGGAGGCGAAAAATTTTTGGGACCTTAATATACCCTAGAATGCAGGAGATGGCCTCTCAGGAAATTAAGAGCAATATTTTACTACTTGTA
>JAYRBW010092371.1:0-21093 GCA_036023295.1 Invenusta paracnida
GGGGGGGGGGGTGGTATAAATTCCACAGGTGATAGTAACCTTCTTTGTTGTTTAAAAATGTACCGTTTTGTTATTGTAGACATTATTGAGCTCTAACATTGTTCAATAATAATAATAATACCTAATACACCTTCATACTCACCCATTAAATAAACTGATAGGCAATTCAGACTGATACAAATTCACTGAAGAATAGATGAAGTACTTGTAACACGACTGAATATAAACCATGAATAGAGCTGTATTATTATACGTGCCTATAATGTACATATATTTTTTAAAGATGTGTAGCACATACACTTGATTAAGATTTACCCTATAGGCTATGCATTAATTAATTACCATTTAAGTTTAATGTTATTTCTATGCCATATAGTCGTATAGTCGTATAGTCGTGTATATGTATAAGGGTAGTACAAAACACTTGTATACCTACTCATTATATTATGGTTTCCAAGGCCGAAGACAATTGATACAATAAAAGAGGCGAATGGTGGTAACACTTGTGTTTTTTTGTTAATTATTATTGTAATTACAATTGACGATGTAAATTTGTTTACAAAGGGGCTTCATTAGGCGTAATGAACCTATTATAGCCATAGTACATAATACATACTATGATATGTGTAGGGTCAATTCTGCGTTCTAGCCCACTGTTTGAAAGGTCATATATGTTTGAGGGAAACCATATATTTAATTGTCACTTAAATATAAAGTCTTATTCTTAAGGAATGAAAATGTGGTAACAAAATATTTCACTGTCTATTGTGTACTTGGGGTTTAGGGTCGTAAAAAATCATTTTACAGATAATAAAATGTGGTCAGATGAAAAACACGACTAATTATAATGCAACAATAAAATACGCTGGTTTAGTACAAATAAAACCTTAAAACAGATAAACTAAAGGAACTGTAAAATTTAGATAGCTATCTCAATTTCTAGAACGATACAAAAAACCTTATACAGAGCTGAAATTCCAAATGAAATGTTTTGCTTTTGATCGGCCATGGACACCTTAATAATAGTATCATACTTTGTTATTCAGAATAAAATGAATTTAACAACTTTATTAGATAACTTTTAATGGGACATTTATGAATGTGTGTTTACGCTGATATTTGAAGACTACATTTAAAAACTCAATTAAGAAATCTGCCAATAGAATATACTAAATACTATATAATTATATACATATATATATATACCTGTCATACAACATCAACATATGCAATTATATTTTTAATTTTAATTCTAAAATAAACAAATAGACACAAACTCATAGCAACTTGAATATTTTTAAATGCTATTTGTAATTATACGAACGTTTTTGTCTTCTAATGCATTCTCTCTCTAGAAATATCAATGGTTCGCCTGTTTAATTTGCGTCAAGCTCATAACATATTAATAACAATTGCATGCCGCTATAACTATAATATTACAAAGCATATTTGCAAGATGAATATATAGCATGGAAATAATCAATAAATGCAACATAATAATTCCATCTT
Source organism: Invenusta paracnida (assembly GCA_036023295.1). Lineage (NCBI taxonomy): Eukaryota > Metazoa > Platyhelminthes > Proseriata > Coelogynoporidae > Invenusta > Invenusta paracnida. The sequence continues at coordinate 1,510 of JAYRBW010092371.1, forward strand.
GATAGCATGATGCATAATATGTACAAACTATATAACAGTGCTGATATATTATTTATCTTTACTATTTCACAAAATTTAAATAAAAACATGTATTGACATATTTTATATTTATTTATATTATATTTATCCTATTAATTACTCTTATATTATTTATTAAGTATTATTTAAGTATTAATTTTTAATTAGTACTAATCGGTACTAATTATTATGATATATTTATTATTTATTAAATATATATTATTAATTTATTTATATAAATTATGCAGCTATTTTTCATGTGTTTAATATAATAAATTAGGATTTAATTTATTATTAATTAAGTATACGCTATATTCTGTAGTTTTCAACATTTTAAAATATTAAACAATATTGGAAATATTATGAAATAATATTAAATAAAAATTCTAATAGGTTAATAATATGATGTAATAGACCTACCAATTTAATAGGTTAACATAAATATTTACATTAATATATAAATAAATATATAAAATTAAATAATATATAATTTATTAATAATACTAAATAACATAAATATGTACCTTAGATTTTCAAAAGGTTTTTATACCATTGTTCCAAACAGAACGTCACCGATATCAATATAATTTCCAATATCACCAATTTCTTAAAACATCGATAAGTTTAAATAAATAAATATTTTTATTTTATTTTATCTAAAAATAAAACTTACACATTTTTTTAAATAAATTCTTTAAACATAACGTTTATATTGCAATACAGATGCTAGTAACTATATCCTTATCTAAAAACTCACAGGTTATGATATTGATAAGACGCGGTTGCTATAGAAATAGTTGTCAAACATGTCGCTATGCGCTCGTGTGCAGAGTTTAATTATACGTTTGTTTAATATACTAAAAGCCTTTAAAAGTATTCTTCTTGCGAACTGATATAAATATCAATAAAGTTTACATATTTACAATGTAAAGATAAGATTTAATAGCTTATGAGTCTCGTAGGTATTTACTAATTATAATTATATATTTCAATAAAACGTTTTAGTGAAGTAAAAGAAAGTGAAATCCGATTAAAAACTATATTTCATATGATATCACTTCTATTTTTCATAACTTTTGTTCCAAATATGGTATAGACAATCAAACAAAGTTTCTTTCAACAGGCACTATTAGGAACGTATTCAATATATGTAAATTCAACTTTAAAAAAATATATTTATAGCAATCGATATTTTATTCTGATTATTATCGATAAATTTATTATTGAAAAAATGAACTATTATTCAATACCACTTAAATGAATAAAAATAAAATATTAATTAACATGTGATATAATAACGAAGAGGTGGCTTTTTATAATGAGCGGCTGTATAATTAACTATTATGTAATCTATATTACACCCTTAATCGCGTAATGGCCAACCTATAAATACAGAAATACCTACGTTATACTCATATTAAATAAGGACTTAATTAATGAAGTTTATTAGCAGAAGAATTCCGCGTTTCACACGGTGCACCAGCCTCAAGAATTTAGTCTAAACTCACTACGCCAATAAGGAATTTTTAACGCATCAAAAATCTTTTGGACCTATATTGATGAAAAAGATAGATTTTAATTGGACACAAGACGGCTAATAGATCATGAAAGAATTGAACATAACGCATATATAATATATAATATATATATGCGTGTGTGTGTGGCCTACATATAGTCTTATGAACTTAACAAACTTTAAATATTTCTTTCCACGATCAAAATAGAGAGAAAAACTAATCAGAACAGAGTAATAATAGAGTTTAATTATCTCTAATTCAGAGTACGTCGATATGCCGTACTCTTCCTTTCACATTGTTCACTTTCAAAACTTCACTGCTCAATCAGTCGGTGGTCTCACTCACGTCCAGTTATTGTGTAAAATTTGCCGCTCATTTGCTCATAAGAAGGTGCACTTACTGACGTACACAATATACAATGCCACTTAACTGATATGTACCAACTTCATGACAATAGCGGTAGCTAAACCTGAAAAGAGATACAAGTTAATCGCTTTGATGTAAGTGTCAGTCAAGAAGCCGACAATACTTTCGAAATTATGCACATTTAATTTAATTGGAAATTTTACAGTTTTACAGTTAGAATTTTAAAGCACATATCCAGATCTATAGTTGGTTAAAATGGAGTGTTCCTATGGGTCAATCATCCGCTCTCTGCATACCTAGATGTGCAGTTCAAAGGGGGTTAATTAATTGTGAGTATAGTATGTTATATTTAGTTTTGTACATCCAATTATAATGACATATCCAATTATAAAGATGTTTAGAAAGTTTGCGCATTATGTTCATTTCTTAGATTCCAATTATTTTAAATTTAAGAATAACTTATCACACATTTTAGATACCTTACGACGGCTTATTAACACAATATATTTGTCATTATATGTAACATTTTAGACTATGAAATAAATTATAAATTTTCCAATTAAAATAATCTAATGATATACATTTTCATAATTTATTGATTCATTTAATAATTAACATTATTGTGCCAAATAAATGTTACTGAAGCCTTGACTTTATTTCAACTTATAGTCATTCTTAGTAGCATATACTATATTTTTATAAAGAATAACACTATACTATATTCTATCTTATTATCATTGTATTCAATAAAATATGTTTTACTTAAATACTTTTTTTTATATTTCATAAATATGTTTATTAAGAAATGTGAGCATTTACAAGTATAACTGCAATTATTTTGAATTTGAAAAATTAATATCATATATTTTTAATCGTTATTTAAATAAAAGTATAGAAAATATCTATATAAGCATTATCTTAATGAATCTAAATGTATTATTTATTTTAAAATCCAACAAATATGTACATTTGTGACTATGTTTTCTTAGTTTTCTTTATTGTAAAAAAGTTAGGAGAATAACGAACAACGTTTTAATCAATGCAAATAAAACATTTTAAACTAAATTAGTAAGAACCGATATTATAAGGTCTAAGAAGTATAGAGAATAAATTTGATATACATATATATATACAATCACGGTACGTACAGCGTTAACAGCACCAAAATCTGTTTAAAACATTCTGTATCTTCATTTTGTGGCTGTGATAAGAGTTCTATATGTGTGCTTTAACTATGTGCTCAATTATTGATACTAACAAAACAGAAGGCAGACAGTGTGAAAGCAATCAGAATTTAGGAACAGACTGTATATGTATATGCGATAAATAAAAACGATCTGTGAAAAAAAGCAGAGAAATTACTTTAAATTGTAATGAAATAGTTAACTAAAAAATTTTTCTAAAAATATTATTGCGTCATATACAAATATTTTCCTACGATTACAATTAATATAACCTACTTATTAAAAAGATACGAAAAATACAAGAAAGCCTTAATCTTTGAATTTGTATGACAGGTAACCGGAAAAATACTATTTTTTATTTACATATTTTAAATTATACAAATATCAATATAGCACCTCCAATGGCAGTATAGAATACATCCTATTTGGCATGAAATAATATTGATAACACACACGTTATTAATTCTATAGTTACAACACATTTTGATTATTAATGAATATTGGTGTAGATAGATTCAGATGTAGGTATCTCTAAATATAGTATGCGCGCATATTTTTAATAGAATAAGTAATTGAGTAACTTTTATATGGGAGAAATATTTGACACAAACGACACAATAAACTCGTTTACAAAAATTGTTCAATTATATTTGAATTATTATTGAAATTCATGTACGTCATAAAATAATATATACTGCAATATGTATCTTAAAATACATAGCAATATATTTTAAAAGTATATTAATTATAAATTTGACAAAGTTCTGTTCATTAATTCGATACACAATAAAAAACTTAAATTACTTATAATTAGCATATCACATGGTTACTCATAGTCTTCATTCATTTAATTTTTATTCAAGTTTTAAAAATGTACACATGTAGGTACATTTAATTGCTAAAGAAATTCATGAATAATAGTATAAATTAATTAATAATGACGTAAATGCTTTATTAATCCTTTAAATATATTACTTACACAACACCTGACCTAAATAAATTTCCGTCAATACAATACAATTTAGGTTCGCATAAAGAAACAATATTCCCTGATGACGTAATCATGACACGTGACCTACCGGGCCTCATCAGTCGTACAGGGGGAGCTTGCTCTTGACAATCCATGAGTGGAAGTTGTCGAACAGGGGAACTCGACCTTCAAGACTGCACGTACCTCATCATCGTGCAGTGGATAGCTGTAGTTGTTTTTATCGTTGCCAGGACGACCTGTGGTGTGTCCGTTAGTGATGACGTCAGAGGGTGTGGTAGTGATAATTGGTGGAAGTTCGGGATGCGGAAAAGAACTGGCGTCGTCTGGAGAAATATAACAAAAATAGACAAAGTAAAGTAGACAACTTCCTAAAAGCAGATAATCGAAAGATTTATGTTATCTATATCCAATGGGAGAATGTCAATATGTTCGTAGACTAGGCAGACGAACTTTTTTTAAATCGGGTATTTTCTTTAGATTCTAAATTTTGTTTTAAATAAGATTCATAAAATAAACTTTTAAACTTTCATTCAATACATTATCTACACACGGTCTTAACTTGGGGAAAGTATTTACAAGTCAGCATGATATGCGTGCGTATGCGTATTTCGATTTTTAATAGCTGTCAGCATATTTAATTGGACCAAATTACCTATCCTTATGTATACCTACACCTAATTCTAATGGTATCCCAAAGGATTATATCGTAAGTTTAATAACTAAATTTCGGCTCCATTGGTGTGTTTCAAATATATTTTTGATATGGTTATAAGTACTAAAATAAGTATTAATACAACAGAAATCGTCTGGTGAATAGAATTCAATTGAAGTGACTAACGTGATAATGAGGTAAAAAGCCTGATTAACCATCTGCATTCGCAGACTAAACAAGTATTCTATCCAAAAGGGGTGCTTTTCGTGAATAATAGACATTTTTGCAATAAACTTCGTAGTCAGAAAATATGGATCGTTCAGCGTTGGACTATTAGCCCAATAGATAAGACGTTTGACTTATAATCAAAACATTACAGGTTCGATCCATGCCCATGGGTAATAAGTTTATATTTTAATTATATTTACATTTTCTTTAATTCTAACAAATTCATAATGACATTTACAGTTCTAATATTTTCAATAATGCATGTTATTTTGTGCATAGTTTTTTTATAAAGTACTTAGAATTTAAAAATCACAAAAGAATACTTCTTAAATTTTAACATAACAAAGAATTATGCATACAATATACAGCAGAATACTATATTAATGTTTAATATAAAGCTTGTGTGTTGCCTTTTAATTTAATATTCCTGAACTATAATAACTCTTTCTATCTAATTAACATGAATATTAGTAAAAAGCCATTTGAATTTTAATGGAAAGTGATAAAGGAAAGGACTTTGCTATATTATCAAACATATTATAGAATAAATTTAATTAAAATTGGTTTTAAATCATTTTTTATGCACATAATATATGTTTTAGCAATGTCGGTTAAAAAAAGCAACCTTATAATTAATTAAAGCACAACGAAAGACTATAGATATTTATTTATTCAAATAAAAAGGAATTGAAGTAAGTTAAAATTATAATATTCTTGACAACAGACACAAAGGAGTTGCTAAAACATTTCTAATGTTCACTTAGAAGTTAAAATACCTTTTTGTTTGTCGCACAATTTATAATCAACAAACGTCACCACAATCCGGCATTCTTCTTCGGGTATTATATGGGCTAATTACTAAGTTATTGTGGACTTATTTTATACCATCCGATGGTGCCCAAAATCATCCCAGAACGAGACCCCTGCGCCGTCGAGAAGCCTTCTAAATAAGCTAAATGGGTTCCAGGAAATAGGATTGTCCCCTCATTTCCGTCCAGTTATCATATAGATTTCCGGTAGAACGTTGCTACTGGTTACGCCGAAGAGAATTAGCGACCACCCAATTATTACTTGTGGAGAGTAAATTAGAAATAACTTCGCCACGATGAATTGAAGTAACTAAGTGCCTACTCCTGGAGAAAAAACGAATAATATGGACAACTTGGGGAGACAATGACATTGATTGGAAAATATGCAGGCGAGACATAATTGATGAGTTTATAGAGTTATAGAAGGCCTTCCGCCCAAATTACGTTTAATGAAGCCAATTAATACTTATTCGTGGGTATGCGTTGAGTGGATATTACGGTGATGGCTAGCTTTTAAAGATGTCAACAAACAGTATTTAGAAAAAGGATCAGGAATTTGTGCGCGTGCATTAGACAATATAACGCTAAGGTATACATTGAATCGGTTGATATATTATTCTAATTTATGAAGACAAAAATATAGAGGGAATGAAATAAAGTAGGAAAAACCTAACTAACCGAAATGCAATTTAAAGTGGCACGCGATATACAGTTAAATGCTAATACTGTTGTAATGTTGGGTGACTGGCTGAGCGTTTTAGGATGCTGATTTAGTGCTTTATATTGTACTATTTCTGAACTATATAACTCTTTCCATCTAATTAACACGCCTAAAACCGACCAAAACGGGACAATTATGACGTACGGGGAAGATTTCACAAGAGTTGTGTGGCTTTTAAGCTTTAATGAGTTTGTACCGGAAATTGTGTCATTAAATATAACAATTTATACAATCTCTCTCGGACGAAATAGTAGTGTTGTACTAATAAATGCTATGCCATTTTTTTATAAACGAAAAATACCGCACGTCATAATATAAATGTGTTTGTTTACACATATTTAAAAAATTAAATCAGATTAAGATAAAACGATTAAATAAAAAAGGATATGATTTAAATCCTATTTGTAAGCATTTCGCAAAGAAAATGTGCAATAATTTTTTATAAAATATCTGTTAACTTATACCTATAACATTCATAGAGACTTATCTTATCATCACATAAATAAGCTTGGAAAATCTAAAGTTCTTACAATGTGGTTATTTTAGATAACCAAACCTCGTAAACATTTATTTATCAAGTAGTCTCGCAAAACATAAAGATCTAAAATACGTTACGTATCAAAAAAGTAGGACAAAATAAGTTTTTTATATAGCATATACGAGCGATAAAAACACCCACTTCAAAAATTCCTTTAAATAAGTCAACATATAAATAGGATTAAAGGAACATTGACGATATAAATCGGTATATTCCTCCACCTAATATTTTCTAGGAAGTATAAGCTGTCTAAATCCACATATGTGATGACCAACTTATGACTACTGAACAGCTATTAAGGAGAGCATTGGACTGAATCTACCTATGTGATCACCAACTTATGACTACTGAACAGCTATTAAGGAGAGCATTGGACTGGTAACATTAGAGTAGACTTCAAAATGTATCACTATGTAAATTTAATTTGTGTTTATTGTCTCACCCAGATAACTTATCTCTAACAATTAAAATAAAAAATAAAATAATTCATCACTTTATCATGAATCTGTATATTGTGCAATAAATAAATCATATGGAAGACACTTTAATTCGTTAGAATAATATATATATTATATAAAACGTAAAAGATGCACCATAAACGAGTTTTAACTTGAAACAAATTATACTGATAAGTACAAAATTACTATTATTTCACAATATAATCATTACATTTTGTCTGGAATCTACCCTGCATAAATAATGTACTTTATGTAAACTGCAGTACAGTAACATTGGGCTATTTACCAGCTCCTGACCAATTAAATGTTAGGATTCCGAATACCCTAAAACTGACCCTATACATATATATTATATTGCTCCATGGGGTGAGAACTCACCAGTCAACGACCTTCTCTTGGCACTGCTGACCCTCCCATTCACTGCAGTACTGGTGTTTCCTCGATGGTAGGACTTTCGAGAAACAGAGGTGGCGGAGGTGCGGGTTCGAGTTCGACTCCCTGTTGAGGGACGAAGACGGTTGGAGGCGATTGGGGGGGACCCAAGTTCAGGAGAGTCTGGAATGCACCATGAAGAGATGGTTTCTTGGTAAACGCAACTTGATACTAGTTATCTTATACTATATGCATAATTCTTACGATAAGAACTGCAACCATACACATTTAATTAACAACTACATATTGCAGAGATATTGGAACACGCTAACTCTGAATACGAGTATTAAGACAGACATGTCTTAATACAACTGTTGTACAAATATATTTTAATTTTGAATCTTGTATATATTATAATAACTAGATCATGTTGATGGGAAGAGGATTTAGGTTTTAAACATTTAAATAATATTTATATGAGTCAGTTTATTATGGGAGTTATTATTATAGTCATTTCTTTATGAGAGTATATTGTTCTATATTATTCTATTACAATGTTATCGTAAAAAAATAATCAAACAAACATGTCAAAAGCGTTTATGATTTCAAACAGCACAATGTTCAAGTGATTAATACGCAATTCACAACACTAAATAACTTTAAAGTATCAATTCGAATACGAAATTATAATTAAATAAGCAGGTATGTAAAAAATTTACTGTGATGAAAACAAAAAAAATAACAAAAATATGTTGATCGTAAAAATGTTAATTCATTGAAATAAAAGTAGTCAGTTAGGTTTTTATTTTCTCCAACTCTTGCTAATAATGACATTATTTAATCAAAGATTTCGAATTACAAATTGTTAATTTAAAAGTTGTCATTATTTTAATATTAAATGCTTACATTGATGATTTATAAATATATACTTTAAAATAATATTCTTAAACTTTAACAAATTTATATTGAACTTACATATTATACATGTTTATACTGTCTACATTAACTTTCCTACACTTAAATTATACATTTATTTCAATTTGTATATCAGAAATTAATTTTAATTCAAATTGCATTATGTTTTAATAGGTCATTACATTTGCATTTTACAGCTTTTTTTAAAGAATAAATGCAAAAAATGCAAAAAAGGAAATTACTTAAATTCTATCTCAGGTTTTTGGGCGCATAACTGAACCAGTGGTATAAAACATCTCTATTATTTTCCAATTATTCGTCAAACTATAGCGTAAACATGGAGGATAGACACAAGAAAAGTTCTGACGCGCAAATTAAAAGAATTCTCATAAAATTAACTTTGTCTAACAAAATTATAGATTTTTAAATTTATTAATTATGAGCTTGAAGCAAAATATGTAAAATGTATTACGCGAAATACAAAAAAAGTATGGTCTTTTGTTTCTTATATCAAACTTATCTTGTCATAGTCAAGCGAGCGTGGATAAATATATCGACTTTGTAGGCAAAAATCTTTCAAAAAACCCACCAGGTAACTCTCTATAACTTTATGAAAGTGAATAAGAATATAACTTTAAGAAAGGTCACGGAAGGACACTTATTCTTCCCCCTGTATTTATTTAGATACGATGCAAGAAACGGCTAGATTTGGTGTTAGCAACTATTTAATATTTATCTAGCAACCCACCTTCCCTGTGTGTCGACTGTCTTCCCCTGCTTCCGCCACCAGCTCCCCCTCTTCCTCTGGATCGTCTGGAGTCACTCCCCTCCATTATCTGAGTGTGTGCCCTACTGCTTGCCAGCCCGGCATCTCGGAGCCACTCAACCGTGACTATCGCAGGACACGAGTCCCCCAGCCCACTAAATACAAGCTGCTGTGGTGGGAGTTCATCCTCCACCCCACTTTCCTCCCCTCCCGCGGTTCTCGGAGGCCCGGTGTGAGGGGTCGCGGTATAACGGAGAACTTCCTCCTGCAGACGTGGGTTGAGCAAGCCACGGAGGCCGCGAGATGGGCTCACAGACCGACTAGGTGATCGTTTCTCACTTCGGGCTTTAGGTGGAGATGACATGAAGCAGGAGACTATAGAAGATGGAAACTGATCAATGCATTGAATTTGGAGCAAAATCAACATCATGTTTAAAGGTTTGAATATCGATCGATTATTTTATCGAAGTTTATTAAGTTAAATTACAAAGTGTAAATCAAAAGTGTAATTTCGGTTTTGGTAGACAACAACTGAAATAAAGGCGTTAAAAGTGAGGTATAGGTGTTTTTTGTGTAAAAATAGCATTTTTGAACCTTATAATCTCAGGATCTGTCTAAACTTTAGATACCAAATAGCACTATAAGATTCTATTAATACTAGTTACTGAATTCTAAACAGTGTTTCTAATGGCGGCTAAGACAAGATCTTCCTGTTTTATCAATGTGAAATGCCAGCTTAAAATAGATAATTTGTGAACAATTTTTTTGAAATGCTGAAAACTTACCTTACTTCATACAGAACCTTACTGCGCTAAAAATATAATTTTACGATATTTAAAATATATATTTATAGACTCGTATAATATTTTACTATTTTTACATTATAATTGGATTAAATTTAAAGTTTTTAGCGTTTATAAATCGGCTATAAATTATAAATATTTATTTTAATAATTTATAAACATTTAAAAATTATAAAAAATTAGACATTGTATAATTTATGCTATAAATTATTTTATAGCATCTATTAGTCAACCTACTACCTTCTGATTGGATGAGGGCTATATACGAAGAGATTAGAGTTCACTTTAATGCCTAGCATGTACAGAGTTCTGTCTTGTGGTTGTTCTTTATAATATCCAGTAAAATATGCCATAATTGTAATGATAGTAGACAATGTAATAATAATGTATGATAGTATAGTGCAACAATTCACACTCGAAAGTATTATTACTAAATAATAATTGCAGACATTTTTACATATACAATGCTTATTTTAGTAATAAAATGGAATGCTTTAATATTTTAAATATTCTAATACTAGCTTTTGTATAATAATGTTAAATTGTTATCAACAAAAATTGATTAGAAGGTATCTACTATACAAATATAATTATTAAAACCAAATTTATTCAAGACGTACACATACAGACAGTAAAGAGAGGGATAAAAGTGAATTATATTTTCCTATTATTTGTTCGACAAAAATAGCTATACTGTCGAAAACCATAATGTATTAATATAGTAATAATATTTAATCGCGCCAAGTTTATTTTCTATAAAACTTTAAAGAATTTAAACACATTATATTAATCCTATTATATAAGAGTAAAAGAGTATATTAATCATACAATATATAAACAATGGTGAAATTTAACGGTCAGTTAATGGTCAAGGGTATACTTAACCAGAGCAACTTGAAAATGGTCACTTATTGATGTACGTTGCAAATATCACTCCAAGACAATTGCTGTAGGCACATTTTAGATAGATTACCCGCATTACTAACAACTCAAACGTTACGTAATATTCAAATTTAGCAAATGAAATAGAGAAAATTATAATTTCATCTTGTGTTTTCATCTTTCACCTTGAGAGCTTTTCTTAAAGTGTAAAACTAGCAACAGACACATATTAATAATATATTAATTAATACATAGTCAACAAAATATAACTGTTTGAATCACAGATCTTCCTTTGGAAAAAATCAATAGTTTGAAATCATACCGGAAATTTAATAAATGACGTATTTAACCCTAATCTGCACTCAGTTACTTTGTATTTATAGTCAACTTACAAAATCATTTTAATGGATTCTAGTCAACACGCAATATAATTCATAAAAATTTAAATCCTCTGTATGAAGCTTACAAAAACCAGAAAAAGTCCTATATACCAAACTGGATGTCTCAACATAGGCATACAATGAAAGGTTAACGTGAAATAAAACAGTCGGACGTGACAAATTCTACACTTTGAAAGTCAGGATCCCTGCTACCCAAATTATTATGCAAGAAATCGCATATTATGCGTAATTTTAATATTAACCTCATCAAGTTATTTAAACCATACCATCGTATATTACAGTGTTTTCAATAGACATCCGGCAGATGTCTACGACCAGTAATAATCAGGGATAGGTTCTCTTGAAAATCTTATGAATTAGTTCAAAAGAGCGTTAGAGAATGTTCTCTGTTTGCAATTTAAAAGGAGGTCGCGTTGTAATATTGGATCTTTGATCGATTCTCATGATACGTATAACGAAAAGAATGACTCTCGCTTTTCATTTTATCTCAGAAAGAATGTATAGTATAGCTTTCTAAAGTGCTACACCTAATGAATATTGATAACCCACTTTATAGAGTGATATATATATAAATAAATATATCATACTGCAGTATTTTTGCTTGATATAAAATTAATTAAACATAGCTAGATAATAAATGCAGTATACTTCTAAGGCTTTTTTTGAAAATATCTGCAGTTTAAGTTTTTATCTGCAGTCAATGAAATATATATAAATAAGCTACATTTTAAATATTAATTTAAAATTTTACCTAGATTTTGAATATAAAAACAACAATCATTTGAAAAAATGTACGTCGACAATGTTGTGAGAACACCATTATCAATACAATTCTTTTGTAATCACGGCTGTTTTAATATCTACCAAAATAAAAACATCACTAATTTGTAGAGTACATGAATTTATCAAAAAACATAGATTTGTTTAAAAGTTTCTTCTATTAATTTTAAGTAAACACATTATTTTTATTAGAAATTTGTAGCATACTCAGGTGTCTCTGAGAACAGTACTCACCATATCTCGTCTTGGCGTATATCTCCGCCGTTGTAAGGGACTTTGCCGTGGGCGTGTAGTGGTTGCCAATGGTATCGCTCACCTTCTTGAGAGTCCGAGAACCGTTAGTGAGCGTTGCAAGGGTCCAGGGACCTCTCTGAATGATCTTGGGACGATCGCTGTACACAATCTTTACACCAAATGACAAGAAATATAGGGATCAATATACTATGTGATAATTTCGTTGAAATTGACATAGTTGGCGCATAAAGTTTTCGGCTTCACTGTTTTCGTTTAAAAGTTCATTTTATTAGGTTAATGGGATCAATATATAATAAAAATTGTTTTAATCACTTCTGGAATAATCACTTAAACAAAATAGAACCATTGCGAAAGGTCTGACTAAGGAATCAAAATGTTTTCTAAATTAGACAAATAAATAAGAATGTTTCTTAAAGAAATTAAACTTTGATACATATCATGTTTGTTGTTAAATAAATTACTTACTTTTAGACGCTATGTGAGAAATATGATTTTAGAAAACGTTTTAAAGTTGTTTTCCATATTTTATTTTATTACAAAATATAATTACATGTTTTATTATTAACTTCAGGGATTCGCTAGTTATGGTTTTGATTAGTTTTGATTCGCTAGTTTCCCTATTGGTCCTACTAAATATGCAAGTTCAAAAATGTAAAAGTGTTATAGTAGAAATAACATCTTTCAAATTTTAAAACCTTTATTATTTGAAAATATAAATACAAACGCAAACAAAATCCACGGCATATAACTATAAATAATACTCCTGTATGTGAACGAGTAGATGTTTATATGTAATTTACTCATGTATTAAAATAATCACATTTTTATGACAATTACCCAAAAATTCAATAGGGCTAATCGTCATTTAGATTTGCACTCAATTCAACTTTCTTATTTTCGAAATTGCACAAAAATATAGAAATTAGAAAAATTATTTACGCAATCTATTTTCATTGAGCGTTTAATTATTTCCTTAGTTTCTAATTTAACACAATATCTTTTAGTTCTTTTAATATTTTGGACAATGCATTAATTGATTTAATAATCCAATATATCTCGACATCTGATATTTTCATACAAAAATGTGATTTCTTACAATTTCATCGACCTTCTAAACTTTATGTGGCTAATAATTGGACACAATATAATTGTCTGCCTTGCCGGTAAAACAAAATCGTTATTCTTTAATCGGACTACATCTTTTTGCTCAATTTATCAATCCTACTAAGTCAATTAAACAGAAATAAGAGTAATATTATAGAAATTAAATGAAACATAAATATATGCATTTGGATGTTTTATTGATAGACACAATAGGATTTTAGCTAAAAGTCACATAATGAACGTTGAAATGTTAAACAAAATCTACTTATTTATTCTATCTGTATGAAAATATTTTACTGTACTCTTATTAATGCAAATACTAAGCCAATCTTATTCAATTGATTGGAAATATTTAGATATATTGGCACTTGAGAATTATGTATCAATAACAAATGTCATTAAAAGAAAATTAATACTCTACAAATGTTACTGAAGTTTGTCAAAAACACAATGTGTCGCTTAAAAAATAATGCATCATTCACAATTAAAAAGTTATAATGTGGCGACATTCAATTCTTGTCTAAATAAAATTAATTAGTTTTAACCTTTCAATACATATAATATAATATCAAATCAGCCCTAACTGAATCTTACTAAGACTATGTTGGCAAGGAATGAGCAATTCCACTATAGTAAAATTATAACATAATCGGTCTAGAAAAGCATACAAAACTAAAATTATTAAGCATAATTACTCAATCTGCTCAGTAATACATGCAAACAGTAGGATTGATCATTATTGCCATCCCATAAAATTTGAGTTTTAGAAATATGGAAAAGAGTACATTCACTATTACCTAGTAGATCATAAAATTAGGAAGTTTTAAACATTTTTATATATTTCTAAACACTCAAATTATATAGGTGCCAAGGGGAAATTTTTATATTTTGATGTTAAGAGCTGGAATAAATTTAAATCTGCAACCTTTGAATCGGTGCTATCAGATGATCTATCAACAAATGATCTCAATTTCTAAATTTATTCCATTATATCAAAGTAAAAAACAAAATGAATACCTTCTTTTGGATAATTTATGCCTTCAAGTGCGATTTAAAAAGCATATGTAACTTTTACAAGTCATTGATAAATCTTTAAATTTATGGAATATAAAACAAATTTAAACTAAAATATAAATAAATTTATCATTCTATATTTTTATTTAAAAACTATAAAGGGAATCGCTATAATAAACGAAAATATGCTTTGGTATATTTTTAGTGATTGAATATAACATAATTTATTTCTATATATAAAGTCTTAAAATTGCATTAATTCTATATTTATTGTTACTCATTTATTGAGCTTGTTTTATAAAACAACATATCCTATAATAATAAGTACTACTTTATCAAATGCCTGACAATATTTTTCCTCGATATTGAAATTTTGAAGTAATAAATTACCACAAAAGAGCTCTAAAAATGTATACGATTAAAATAGATGACAAGCGTAGAAATGTAACTTACCCCTTGAGCGCTCAGAGGTGGAAGGTGATCCAGAACGGATGATCGATACTTCTGTTCAAATTCATTGGGCTGATCAATGGCAGTTGAAGATGATGATGTTTTGAGTTGACTAGAAGTGTATGCTGGAGCCTCCATCCTGTTATGTTAAATGAACGAGTTATGATGGAAAACAGTAGTGCATCTAAAAAATAGGATATTTACATATTTTATATAATTTTTGTAGAACCATTCGAAATTATAGACTTAAAAGAGACAGCTTTAGTGGTATATATTGTAATCAAATGTAGAGTCAAATGACCAGATATTATAAATACTTCTTATTCTGTTATACAGCTGAGAACCTTATTTCCTAATGTAAAATCTAATATGATGTATAATCATAATAACCAGGTTTTCACAACTAAGTACAGGAATGTCTCTATATTGTCAGAATCCAATATAATCTTGATAATATGATTTTGATATTATCTCAAGTTATTTGTTTTCATTGTTTTTTTGGAAATCTTTTATGTGAAATATGGATACAATAGCTATGAACTTAGATGACTCGAGTTGTTAATCGTTTATTCATGGTTAAAAGTAGGAAAATTTCATCTGTTCAATAAAAGATATATGACGTAGCGGAAGTCAATATTGTCTGTCTAGATAATATATGTATTATGATGTTTACGATTGCTAAGAACATCGAAGATTGTAATGAATTGAATAAAATAAATACTTTTTGAAAGATATTTTACATGATCAAGTTTTTTATTAAAATGTTTGCTATAAAGTAGTAATGTTACATTATAAGATGTTACTACTTAATATACTTTCTATATTGAGTAAAATGTAAATGGAAAAGAATACAGAGAACAAATTCCACTGCGTTTGATTGTTTCAAAAAGTTGTTTATTGTATTTATATGAGTATTTCATTTTCTGATTATATTTCATTTTATTTCATAACTTTACACATTTCCATAACATATTGAAGTTTTTTATAATATTTTTTTTTATAAATAAATTTTAGCTTTGAATATTTAAAGATAACATACACTTTTCCAAATTTCATATTAATTTATCAATCATTATTGTTAAACTTAAAAGTAAGTATCCCTTTTCTGAGGTAAATTTAAAAATATATTTATTCTAATTTACGACTGGTAATTTGACATTTAGACAATTTTTAAGTAATTGATTTCTGGAATTTTAATCGAAAACACAATAATTTTGTACACTGTCATCACTTGTTATATATTTACGACCTATGAATATTATACAAGACTAGAACTTTTTGTAGTAATTTTATTAAACTTTTGCTTGTATGCAAACTTTATTTTATGTTTTATATGATTAAAGTTGCAAATTATTAAGTGTAGAATGGTGCTCAATTATTTCTATAAATCCAATTATGTTTTTCTAAAAACATAAGTTAAATAATTTATTAATAATTCAACATTAATTCCAAATGAGTTTTATATATATATATTCCACAGTTTGAATATTTTTCTCTAATATAGGATAATTTGATAAGCAAAAATGTGTTATAATTAACAAGTTGGATAATGTTTTTCCTAGTTATTGGTATGTATATAAATTATATAAAATTAAGTATAAAACGAGCAAGAATCCATGTCTTGCGGTTCTTTATAAACGTTACATTAATATTTGATTAAATATTGTTAGTTTCAGTTAAAATGTGTTTTTTTGTTAATAAAATAGTCATATTAGTATTAACCTTCTCCTAATATGCGTATCAAGGTTTGATACAGAATCAAAGATGACTCGTCCAATCGATATATCAAGGTTTGATATATTTTATTGTTGCCGGGATGGAAATTTCGTCTGCACAAACCTTATATACATACAATTCAAAATATGAATTTACTCACTCTAAGTAATTGCTATAGTTATTTAACAAATTAGTGCGATTCCCATAGCATAACGTTGAAATGAAAAAATACAGGGAGCCCAAATGCTACTAAATTTTGAAAGATACAAATAAATAATTAACTAAAGCCTTATATTTCGTTGTAAAACAACCTATTCATAAGCAAAATAAATTTAAAGTGAGAAAGATTGCTTGTACAGTCAACAAATATTCTGAGCTGATGGTAAGTATAACTCAGCAAATTTATCCACAGATCTCACTGTGGTGGTGACTTCAAATTTGAGATAATAGCTACAGACCACATTATTATTGGATAACAGGCAAAAGAGGCCTTCCCCATAAAAGAGAGAAAACCAGAAATAAATAACCAATTGGAACTAACCCAGTTTGTGGAACTTGCGCTTTAACTTGTATTCTTTTATTCCCTGTAAAATTACATCTGAATTGTGTTAATTAATCTATGCTTTAAAATGTGTTTTTGTGATTTTTTCTAAAATTCTCTATTTTCTCACATGTTTTTTAGTTTTTAAACTGTTTACTTAATTCTTCAAAAAGTCATTCTAACATTTATGTTTTTAATATAGAACTTCTATATAATACTAGTTATTACGACTTGGCTGTTTCCAACTGATTTGTACCTACCATTTTAACATCGCATTAGTGCTTGATATGTATTACACCATGTATTAATTTATTGAGTTATACTTACCATCAGCTCAGAATATTTCTTGACTATACAAGCAATCTTTCTCACTTAACATTTATCTTGTTTATGAATAGGTTGTTTTACAATGAAATATAAGGCTTTAATTATTTTTATATTTTTAACATTCAAAATTTAGTAGCATTTGGGCTCCTTATATTTTTTTCAATTCCTAGTTAATATTTTACTATTGTCCATTGCTCCCATTGTTGACTTCTACATCTAATACCTATTGATCATTTATATTTATTGATTTATTTGGTTTATATTATAGCTAAAGTCATTATATCATATGTATTTGTTACTATACTATATTGATATTGCTTCTTATATTATTGAGAAAAAATCAATTACATATCACATCTGGAATTTAGACAAATGTGGATAGGTATAATCAATACTAAATGAAGCTCTGACCATTTATAACTTTGCCTTGTAATGGCAGAGTTTTCCACCATAATGAAAATTTAAAAATAAAAATTCATAAGTCCCTATACAAATTTTTATTATATTTCTGATTGGTATACATTTTATAATATATATGGGCCAAAACACAATCTTTAATATAGTAAGAAAAATGTCTACATTACTTTACTACTAAATTTAGCTATGATTTGGAGGTAAAACACTGTACATTGGTTTACCTCCAAAATCTTAATATATATTTTGCTATGATTTAAAGGTATTAACACTGTAAGTATATAGCAAAATATATATTAAGATTTTGGAGGTAAACCAACATACTGTGTTTTACCTCCAAATCATAGCTAAATGTATATAAGATTCCAGAGGTAAACCATAGTAGGGTATTTTACCACCAAATCACTTTATCTAAATCAGTCATGCATTTGAAAGTAAATAGCCATAACCTAAATTTTCCATGTTCATGTAAAGTAATGTAAACAAATTTCTTACCATATTAAAAACAGTGTTTTGGCCTGTATATATGTATTATAAAATTTATACCAATCAGAAATATAATAAAAATTGTATAGAAATTTATGAATTTTTATTTTTAAATTTTCACTACAGTGGTCTGCCTTTATATGGCAGTACTATATATAAATTATATGAATAATTAATAATCATACTGTTTATAATTTACATATATCAAATATTATATTATTAGTATAATATTAGGTATATTATAATAATAACAATAATAGTATAAGTGGCAGTAGTAGAGATAATAATAACATTTTATATATATTACTGAAGACATTTATGATTAAAAAATTAAAAACTTGACTTTATGCTTTATAAGAAATTTATTATTTTTAGTTTGCTTTAGTTGAATATAAATTATATATGATTTGAATATATTAATCAAATCTAATATTTTAGTTGAGCTAATAAAATAGTATCTAAAAAAATATAGAATGATTTTATTAATTATATAGCATTTTTCATTATGCCAATATTGATTTGTTTATATTTCAAAATGTATTTATTTATTAAATATATAAATGTAATTAAATTAATTTTGGTACTTATTAAACACCTAGAAAACTATATAGAAACATTTTATTTAATATTATATATTAATGTAGTTAGAGTAAAAGTTGCTTTATTTTAAAATATATATTAGCTCTTGATTTATTTAATGTATTATCTGAAAATTTAAAAATCTCAATTCATAATATGACATTATAACATGATACAAGGTGAGTTGCAACATCACTTAGCCTGGATATAATGTAATATCTTAGTTAATTAGTCGCCATAGACTTAAACTAATCAACTGATGATTATCTCAATGCTGCTGCACAAATCAGTTTGCTA
>JAYRBW010092382.1:0-21090 GCA_036023295.1 Invenusta paracnida
TAAAAATTCTCTGTGTATTTGAAGTGAATTATCAAAATAAAACTCAAACAGTAGTTATAGAACTTAGTGTTGGCTTCACAAAATGAGACAATTTAAAAGCTATATTTTACTAAGAAAGTCGTGCGATTAAGCTAAAATGTAAATAACTTAAAGTAAAATGAAAAACGTTACTATAACAAAATAATTTGAAGTGTTTCCAGTTTAATAATATTTGTATAAATAATAATCAATATTAATACAGAATTCTCCGCATACCTCATATATATACGATTAAAGTAGTAACTCAATTTTATACATAGAAATTCATACATTAACAATGTCCATTTTATCTTTAGCTTTGTCTTTGTTTAACTGTATAATTAACTATACAAATTTACTAAAAATAAGTCCCCACCAGAAGAAGACATAAAATAATGGCCTTTTAGTTTTTAATAAACAGGAATATTTATGCAATAACACCAAATACGTAACTAGTACAATATATGAGCACAAATTAGAATGTTAAAAATGTTAAATTAAAGGTAAATATATGAACTTTTAAACCCAGAATTACACATATGCCCAAAAGAGACATTGTTTATTAGTGCGATTATTTAGTCTCTATTCATTATTTCACAGATTTCTAAATCTTTTTGACAGCCATCCTGATATCTGGGATCTTCCATGCAATCAGAGTAGAGATTTTTGCAAAGCATCGTTTCCTCTTTTAATGAAAGTTCTGCGTAGCCATCCGTTTGAGGAGACCGACGCGTAACCAACGAGGTGGCTTCCAGCTGGAGGATTAGTACAGAGGTCAAGAGCAACATCGATAACAGGAGTGTAACCTGTGCGGGAATAATAAAGTGCGTCAGTATGAAACAGTGTTATAAGTAGCATAGAGGTAACAATTACACACACAATTTTCAGACTTGTTTGTTTAACGGAAAAGTCATAAATTTGACGCGGGAATAACTTACATACTGTATAAATATATATATTCCGAGCATTTTTCAACGAAACATAAATGTTATATTTAAATCAGTTGTATCTTGGTAAGTATGCATTCATCGGTTTTAAGATCATCAGTTGCTTAGTTACCAATATTTCACCGTTTGAAGTATATCCTTTATATCCTATATAATATGTATGTAAAGCTTTCATGAAGTCACAGATAGCTGTATATCTTTTATGTTTTCTATATATAATCAAACAGCTTCTTTGAATTTTTCTATTTCCATACACATACGAGATAGATTTTTTGATTTTACAAGGCTAAACATAAGCATTACTTCATGCAATATATTTAAAATAAATTTTAAAATGCGGAAACTGAATAATTTGCGCAAAATTAAAATTAATTTTACTTAATAATAAAGGCAAATTTTGCTGGAAAGTACGGCCAAATTTGTCTTACATATTTATTAAAGTTTATTCAGTACTTACATCATAGGTAAAGGAGAGTTAATAAATAATACAAATCAGTAAATATTGTCGGAATTTGTTAATATCAGGTGTAGGTAATATCGATTTTTGACGTTAGAGTTAAGTTTACATGATGTTTACCATCGACATATACGCCGCGGCGCTTTCGGTTTGCACTTAGGCCTTTAAGCGCTATAATTCAATTTTACAACTCGAAATTATAAAGAGATTATAATGAGCGTATGAAGAAGAGATGTCTTACCTTCATTTCTTCTAATTGTGAGTGAGTGTAGTATTCAGATGATCTTTGAGGCAAGAATTCCTCCACAATTACATGTAACACGCTTGCGCTCTTAAATAGGCTTCTTTTATTGAATGGAGTTGGCTGACCTTTGGAGATGCTTACACTTAATGGACAATGGTTGTTATGTCCGTTAATGTTGTTGTTAATGTCCGACCCTGGTCGCTTTAATTCTAAATATACGTTTTACTTACTTACTTACTTACTTATGTTCTGGGCTGTATCTTTTCTAGATCAGTAAGAGAGCAGAGATTGTTCTTATATCACCGTCATCTACAACAACCACTGCTAACTTATATACCTGCTTGTACATGCTGGGAAATTGAAGTTCAACTTTATTATTATGAAATTAGAATTCAATTTGAATAAATGATAGAAAAATCTTCCATCTTTCACTGATAAGACATTTTAGTTCTAAATTGAAAATTACTTATAAATCTGCTGAACAAAATGATTCTTAACGTAAATACTTTAAGAATTTGAAATTATTTCTTATTTTCTCCATTTTATAAGCTGCTGATTATTTCAGGTCACAGTACATTTAATGCTCAGTGTATAGTTTAATAAGCCTAACAAATGTTTATTGAGATAATGTAACAGAACGTGTAAAACATGAATTATGTGGCAATTTATATCCTGGATAATAAATATCAAGAAAAGAAATCAGTTTTATGAATACAAATGAGATAACTAAAGTACTTTACGATATCATAATCCCATATTTCACATAAAAAAATAATAACTTGTATACTTTTCAATTTCAAACTTTATTAAAATTGGTTTTAGTGTATTATAATTAACGACATAAGATAACTAAATATGTACTAGTAAAAAAAACAGTTATTATATCATATTAAATACAACTATTTATTGTATCCTAGATTATATCCGACGACTTCAATAATGTAATAAATGCAGATATCAGGACGTTTAACCTTTTGAATTAGAAGTGGAAATTGATTTGGCGACTGGCTTATTTAAATCAATGTCATTTATGAAATTTTTAACAACTTACTTTACTGAAACTTTGCACATGTTTTCGCTAATTAAGTAACACCAATTAATTGCGTCAGTCTAACTAATGGTTAGTTATTGCATGTTCTGGGTTATCGTAGTGGTGACAAAAATGGGAACATTATTAAAACAGTGAGTTTATATAAATATAGTTAAAACGAGGCTACATATAAGCGTATCATCGTCTAGGAAACTCGTATCGCATATTTTGAAATGGACAGGCTCAAATATTTTAGAGCGAGCGACAAGAACCTTCACTCTTAAAAATAGTTAACGATAAAGTGTACATACTACTAACTCTGTAGAGGTTGGCAGTAGTTTTCAACTGAAAGGATAAGAACTTATATGAAAAAGAGCTATAAATAATACTTATACATAAAAAACTATAATGTTGGACTTATTTTATATTTATTACCTATTCAAATACTAAATAGCATCTTAATAACTAAAAATTAAGAAACGTTTTGTTTACATGTTTTAAAAAACATGTAAAACAAAATTAATTTTCCCAAAATATGTTTTACCTGTATGTTAAGTTGGTTAACATATATCTACGTCTTTTTTATCTGAAGGCGCCACACAACACCATAGAAATACATAAAAATAGCCAACTAACTTCAATTGGCGCTAAACCATTTGCCGATTTTTTTTAATTTTAGAGGATGATAGTATGAGGGTTCTTGTCGCTCGCTTTAAGTCAGAAAAAATGTCGACAAATGACACATTATTTTGTGTCATTCGACACACTAAAAATTCTCTGTGTATTTGAAGTGAATTATCAAAATAAAACTCAAACAGTAGTTATAGAACTTAGTGTTGGCTTCGCAAAATGAGACAATTTAAAAGCTATATTTTACTAAGAAAATCGTAAGATTAAACTAAAATGTAAATGATTTAAAGTAAAATGAAAAACGGTGATATCGCAAAATAATTTGAAGTTTTTCCAGTTTAATAACATTTGTATAAATCATAATCTATCTTAATATAGAATTCTCCGCATAAATCATATATATATACGATTAAAGTGTAGTAACTCAATTTCACTTATATAAATTTATAAATTTATACATTAACACTGTCCACTTTATCTTTAGCTTTGTCTTTGTTTAACTGAATAATTAACTGCACAAATTTGCTAAAAATAAGTCCCCGCCAAAAGAAGACACGAACTAATGGTCTTTTAGTTTTTAAAGTTCCCATTTTTGTCACTCCTACGATAGTCACAAGACCTGTTATAACAAACCATTAAGTAGACTGGCGCAATTAATTAATGTTACTTAATTATCGAAAACATGTGCAAAGTTTCAGTAAAGTAAGTTGTTAAAAATTACACAAATGACGTTGATATAAATAAGTCTGACGCCCAATCAATTGTCAAGTCTATTTCAAAAGGTTGAACGTCCTGATATCTGCATTTATTACATTATTAAAGTCGTCGGATATAATCTAGGATACAATAAATAGTTGTATTTAATATGATATAATAATTGTTTTCTTTATTAGTACACAACTATTTATCTTATGTCGTTAATTAATATACCCTAAAAACCAATTTTAATAAAGTTTGAAATTGAAAAGTATAGCAGTTCTTATGTTTTATGTGTAGTATGGATTACGATATCGTTAAGTACTTTATCTATCTCATTTGTATTCATAAAACTGATTTATTTTCTTGATATTAATTATCCAGGATATAAATTGCGCAAAATTCATGTTTTACAAGGTCTGTTATATTATCTCAATAAATATTTGGAAGGCTTATTAAACTATACACTGAGCATTAAATATACATTGACTTGAAATAATCAGCAACTCATAAAATGGAGAAAATAAGAAATAATTTCAAATTCTTAAAGTATTTAGGTTAAGAATCATTTTGTTCAGCAGATTTAATGTAAATTCCAATTTAGAACTCAATTGTCTTATCAGTGAAAGATGGAAAATATTTCTGTCATTTATTCAAATTGAATTCTAATTTCATAATAATAAAGTTGAACTTCAATTTTCCAGCATGTACAAGCAGGTAAATAAGTTAGCAGTGGTTGTTGTAGATGACGGTGATAAAAATAATCTCTGCTCTCTTACTGATCTCGAAGAAGTTACAGCCCACAAGATAACAACCATTGTCCATTGTGTGTAAGCATCTCCAAAGGTCAGCCAACTTCATTCAATAAAAGAACCCTATTTAAGAGCGCAAGCGTGTTACATGTGCTTGTGGAGGAATTGTTGTCTTACTCAAAGATAATCTGAATACTACACTCACAATTGGAAGAAATGAAGGTAAGACACCCCTTCTTCATACGCTCATTATAATCTCTTTATATATTTGAGTTTTAAAATGAATTAATTCATAGCGCTTAAAGGCCTAAGTACAAACCGTAAGCATTGCGTCAAAAATCGATTTAACTACAATTCTGACGGGTTTAGAGTTCTACAAAAGGTGATGATGCCTGCGCTAGTTTAGGCCTGTGATATCTACTATACACTATTTGAATTAAATTATCCGAACGTTTCTTATTCTTTGTAGCTAAATTCTTCGCATAACTAATTTTGAAATATGTAGCTCACAGCCCAATTTGCTAGCATAGACAGAAATTAATCAATAGCCCATAACCATAGAGATGTAGCTATATATAGATATAACCATATATAGCCATATATAGAGATACGAGTTAAATTTAAAAATAGACGCTATATCTCGACTGCGGTGATTTCTACTTACCTGCCATTTAGCGACTTGAACAGGTAGACTACGCAACTCATTTTCTTTCTGCTGTGAAATGAATGCTCGATAAACCAAAATTTTTAATCGAGGCTTAGTAATTGGGTTATCTCAAGCAAAATTAATCCCAAAACAAATTTCTCAACGAATGAGTATTCATTTTCTACTGTTTATCAATGGATAAATGACTACAATAATGAACAGAAAATCGCACCAACTAAACAAACTGGAAGGCAGTACTCCACAACATCACGAAGCAATCGTCTGCCTTGGATTTCCCAACCCCTCCAATCCCTTCCTACTATCCAGAGAAAGCGATAACAGTCCTTTTCAGGACTACCACCTAATGATTAATGATATATTGCAGTATGACACACTTGTAAAAATTATTAGGAAATTTGATGACGCCTAAATGTTATATTTAAAAAAGCCATCTATTTAAATTACAGTGTATTTCAGGATTTTATAAATAAATAAATTATTATTATTTACGTTGTATGCATGAAATTATATTAATATGGAAATATTTTCAAAATATGAATTGATATGTCTACAAAAACGACAGCGTCACAAAAATGAAAGCCAAGAAAAGAGCTCCTTAAAAAGAAAAGCTAAAATGATATTAATGATTAGAAGTATAGCCATTAAATAAATTGATATAAAAAGGACGTCAAGATTTTATGGTTACGATGCTTGCTGTTTAAAATGCATTAATGTATAGATCAGTATGGAACTTAAATATACGTTTAAACTGTAAAATTCATTAAAATATTTAATAAAAATAAGAAAAAAGCCTTGGGTATGGTACATTTTTACAAAAAATCAATGAAACCCCACATAAAAAGAAAAGAATTTTTTTAAGGAAGTAAATGTTTATAAAATAGTAAAATAATATAATTTTGTTTCTGCCACGATTTTTTCAGAACATTTATGAATTTTACAGTTTCGATATATGTATATATGTTCCCTATCGATCTATTTCTTCATGCATTTTAAACAACAAGCAGTGTAACAATTAAATCTTGGCGCCATTTTTCTGTCAATTTCTTTAATGGCTGTACTTACTACCATCAATAAAATTTTAGATTTTTTCGTTTGAGAAGCTCGATTCTTGGCGTTCATTTTTGCGACGCCGTCGTTTTTGTTTAGAAAATTATAATAAGAAGAAACACTTTTCATCGATATTGTCCCCTTTTTAAAAGTTCATATTAGATGCATTTTGTTCCTTAGGGCTTGGCGATTACGCCAATACCAAAATGAGCTTTTCAATAAATTCTAGTCTGATTTATTAGCGGTCAAAAATAGTCCTATTCTTTTTAGCATTAATGACTAGAACTGATATGATAACATCTCTAAAGCTAATCGCTGACGCTTTTATTTTTAGCTTGACCTATTCTCCTTAGCATTATTGACTAGAGTTGCTAACATCTCCCAAACTTATTGCTGACGCTCTTGTTCTTGGCTTGGCCTATTCTCTTTAGCATTAATGACTAGAGCTGCTAACATCTCTCAAACTTATTGCTGACGCTCTTGTTCTTGGCTTGGCCTATTCTACTTAGCATTAATTACTTGAGTTGCTAGCATCTCTCAAGCTAATTGCTGACGCTCTTGGCCTGACTAATTATTATTTTCGACAGCCTTATTAATTGATACTTACATTTTGTAAGTAAATATATTTTCAGAATAATCTCTGAAATTGTTACAAAAACAGCAGTACAACAATTTCACTTAAGTGTATTTCGTACATAAAAGCCCAGAATATGCCGAAGAAAATTACACATTATTCGGACAGCTGTATTATATAAAACCAAAATGTAACTCTTTCAAAGTAAAGAGTATAATTTTGATTTGGCTAGTTATTGTTAGATTCATATTGTGTTCAACATGTTTACATTTCAATATTGAAGCGTTAAGACCAAAGATTATATAATGGGGTAAACACTAAAATCAAGAAAATGGGATATAGCTCATACCATTAAGGAAATTAATAATTCTTATAGAAAAATTAATCCCATTAACCTATGTCCAGTTTCTGAAAATTTCCACCTCTGAATGACTGTTTCGATAAATGTTGCACTATTTATTATTCTTACTTTAATTTGTGTCTTAATTTTGTGAAATTTGTGAATATTTCTAATATTTGTATAGTTTATATCTATGTTTATATTTAGATCAATTATGCAATGTTAGTAAGAAAATGAAGCGTATTAACGATATCTATGCATGTCAAGTTTTTTTTTTCATTTGTTGCACTATTTTACGATTTTAATATATAATATAAACAAATTAATAAAGTTAAATGAAATTATATAAATATTGCAATATTTTCCCAAAAATATATCTGATTTCAAAACAAAAACGACAGCTTCGCAAATAGAAAGTCAAGAAACGAGCTCCTCAAAAGCAAAAGTCGATATCGATCCATATGAAGTACGGCCTTGAAATTAAAGAAATTAATATATAAAAGGCGCCAAGATTTAATTCTTACAATGCTTACTACTAGAAATACATACATATATATATATGAATAAGTAACAGATACCTATATCTAAACTGGAAAATTCCTAAAAGTAAGAAAGAAAAATTATTATTAAATTCTTCACAATGGAACAAGAAACAAATGTGCTCAAAAATACATGGCATAATTATTAGATATAAAACTAAAATATGTAGTTTAAAAAATACTATTTATACCATTGCCGTGCCTTTTTCAAACATGTTCGTTTTGTTATATTTAGGAATTGTTTAGTTTTGATTTAGGTAGATGCTGCTTATTCATATATATGTATATATAATTGTGTATTTCTAATAGTAATCATTAAAACAAGACTATCTTGCTTCCCTTATTATATAACCACCTGAGTATCATTTTAACTGTTTTGCTTTTGAGGATCTCGTTTCATAGCTTTCATTTTTGTGACGCTTTCGTTTTTGTTTTGATTATAATAATTATAAAATAAGAATGAAACACTCGTCCATAAAACCAACTCCTTTACAAACTGCATCTAATGAAACCTTGTAAAACTGTTCAACTTATGTGAATTTATTTATTTATCTAAAATAGATTTAATTCAAATAAAGGCCGACAAATTAGATGTGGAAAGATATCTTAGGGTATCGACAATTCATTGATTTTACTAAAATCTATTTGTCAACTCTAATTTTCGGTTTGAATTTAAATAATTGACAAAATTTTATTTTAATTACTCCGTTGCTAGGAGGAGGGGCGGGGCGATATAAAATAAGATGGCTACACCTGTTCAGAAAGTTGCTTAGTTACCAACGTAGAGTCATTTAAAATGAATTATATACTTTCTATTCTCTGTGGAACTTTCCTAAATTTCCATTTGTTTGGATCTTACGGCCGGTGACAAAACCTTTTATAATTGGAATACATGCATACATGTGCTTAGATATAATTTAATAACCTTCACAAGAGCAAGTTTCAGTCGGTACATAAGTATAGTTTTCATATATTTCATGAAAGGTTGCCGGAACATCAGATATCAGCATTGCAAAGGTCCTCTTTGCAGCATCGTTGCACCATATGACCGCCTGAAGTTAGGAAATCGATTGGTATACAAACGGAGGAACACCCCCTCACCACCATCTTGTACCGTCTCTTGTCGTCGACTTCAGCCAGAATCTAGGAATGGATTAGACGACAATATTAAGAAGAGAATATATAGAATTGGATTTTTAATTTAAAGTGTTGTCTATTGTATAGAATATCAACTTATACTAATCTAATTCGATTGGATTATTATTATAACATAAGCGCAATAATCATAGAGTATAAGTTCAAAATAGAGTTTCGACTCTGCAGCCACCCGCGAAAGCTTCTGTAAAATAAAACTTTAAGAACTGACAGCAGTGAACAATATACATATAATAGGCAATAAAGTACCTACATGTTACAGACAACATATCAATAGTACATATATGTAGTTTAGAATAGAAATTGATATAAGTATTAAACCCAGGATTATTACAGGCAGTGAGTAGGTATTAATCGAGGTAATATCCTTTTCTAGTTAATAGAACATATTCAATGTTATACTGGAGATCCCTGTTTAACCCACTGCAATAGATTATTCACTCAAAATCCATTGATTTTCATGAAGAAGATATTGATTGCATTACATAAGCAATAGAACATTAATTATTCAATTGGATATTTATTGTATAATAGATAATAATATAGATGAGAAAAAAAGTCATCGAAATTTACATCGAGAATATAAAGTTAACAGTTAATCATTGACATTTACATATAGTGACAATCAAGATAATAGTTATTATTTAATGCCACTACAAACATATAAACTAGATAATATAACAAAGGAAAAGTTATTTTTAAGTAATTGAAGTGCCAAAATTGAATTTATAATAATACTAATAATAATAATAACAATAATAATAATAATAGAAAATTCCAACGATATATTCAATATAAGTACATGTAGGTATTTTTCCAATAGGTAATTATAGTGATTATATAATGTGAATTATAATAAAAACACATATTTATACGAATTGCCTGATACAAAAGCAGGACTGGTAATAATACATGTCGTAGATACAATTAATATTTCTGTATGGTGTGTTATGCTTATTGTTCAGGTGTATTTAATTGTACAAGTAAGACAAATATATATCTTTTTATTTAAAATAAGAAAAAGCCATTTTCTCGGTAACAACGGCATGGCATTTATTTTCGAATACATTCGTAGCACTGCTACATTATCAAGCAAGAAGTGAAACATTATAGTAAGATTAAAGATATATAAGTATCACGTACAATAAAATGTGTAATCTCGTTTCCATCAAGGTTGAAAACGAGGTTACACTTTGCTGAGAAACGTTATCTGATTGGCTGCTGGCTGCTCTCTTTCGCTCGTCTACTAACTGTTTATATCGGTGTGCATGTTTTATTGTACGTGATACTTATATCTATTAATCTTACTGTAATGTTTCACTTCTTGCTTGATAATGTAGCAGTGCTACGAAACTAGTCGCAAATAAATGCTGTTGTTACCGAGAAAATGGCTTTTTCTTATTTTAAATAATACTCAAAAGGTAACCTATTGGAATTATATATTTACTTAAGTTCTAATTCTATTCCATTTTCATTATTCCTGTACAGTTTATAATATTATAACTTGAAATTGTGACTAATATATGGCAACATCTCATGGATATTTTTTATAGTTTAATATGTTCACTAGTACAGTAAAAAATAATGATTTCCAAAATTTCGGCTAAAAATGTTTAATGGTTCATAATTATGGCACTTCAAAATTTTCATAAAAAATGAATAACATTTACTCATGTATGAAAAAATGCTAATTAAGGGCAATTTTACACCTTGTAGACAAGTATCTGTTACTAAGGATATGAAATTTTTTAAATTGAAGGATATAATTAAAAAATATCAACTTATTAAAAGATACTAAAATTTTGGGAACCCTAGAAATGGCTAATTTTGTAAAATTATCATAAAACCCTATATTTGAGAGAGGCACAGTGTTGGTACTATTACTTAATTGTCTAAATAAGTTTTTTTAAATTTTCATTAAGTATTTGTATCCAGAGTTTCAGTTCGGTCAGTTTTATACATTATTCAGACATCCGTTTACTATAAAGGTGTAAAGTTGACTCACAGTAAAGTTTACCCTTAGTTGAGTTAACACCTGAGTAAATTTTGCTCTGGGGTTACCACAGACTTGAAATCACTCAATGAGGACTATATTTTCTGAGATAAAAGTATGTATAACAATTCCTTTTCAATTCTTTATTTAACATGGAATTCTACTTTGACATGGAATGACTCAAATTAGTAGCCCTTATTGAATTTGCGAAATTATGGACAGAAATTAAAGTTTTTCTTAGTTGGGACATAGGTACACAGGGTATACAAACATTTCAGTTTAAGCTGTTTATGACACCAGTGCCACTTGTTTACAAATTTTGAATTCATACGTGATATATGTACTAACATATAATATAATTAGTATTTTATTCTTAAATGTGTTTATTTTTAAACAGTAGATTCCTCCAAAGAAAACTCCTACTACAACAGCTGGTTTGACAAATCAAACTCCAGAATCTACAGCCTCGGATAATATGCCAAGTACTTCTAATAAAAGGGGCAGATCAAACTGGGCACACAACCGAAGCTGATCAAACAGCAGTTGCTGATAGCAATACACCGGCTACTTTTATTCTCGACTTTTAGGCAAGACAATTGATAAGACGTTAGAATTGATAAACTTTCAGAAAGTGGGAATGGTTCTCGCGGAAATCTGGAGTGATACAGTTATCAAAAATGTTTCAGTCGCTGCTGAGTTTTTCAACCCACCTCCTCAAACCGAACAGCGTGATAGCGACAATAACGACAGCCAAGAACGCGTTGAGCATGCTGCAGACCCAGATTTCTCACCTGAGATTTCCGAAACAAGCACATTGATGTCTTTCACAGAGGAATGGAAGGCAATTAATGTGCGAGAATCTCAGTATCCTCTGCAAATCGTGAGGTGCAACAATACTGAATGCTGAGGTGATAGGCGCAGTCCCCTTTTCAACTAAAAAAGTGGATTTCTTCCACCTCCAATATCGATGAAGCAGCACAATCAACATGGTTTAGCGTTTTACATGGCAAATCAGATGTTTTGCCAATTTTCGCGTCTGAAATTCAAATTATTGTTCCTTCTAAATTAGTTCAAAGATTCACCAAAATCCCCTACGATGTTTGCTGCCCCAGTGTTCAAACAAAGCTCTTGTCTCGTATCTACAGAAGATGCAAGGCATACCACGCTACAGTCCGTGCTCTTAAAAGCCACGAGAAACATTGCATCGAGCAAAATGTGCCCGCTGACATTCTGCGTCGCAAAGTACGCCCATCTCGTATTGCTGCAAGGAGGCAACGAGGACTAATGTACGTTATTGCACAAGACGATCAAGAAGATTTTGAATGGTTGGATTCGGAGGATGTGGAAGGGGATGTTAAACAAGCACATAAAAAGATTACTATCGATTTCGGGACCCCTGTTTTTGATATTCAACATATGACATCTCCATGGGAAAATGATGATTAATGATGATTTTACAATCACATACACTACAGACATGTAAACTTTGTCATTCATCATCCTATGTATTATCGCTACTATGCCTAATATTCTAATGCAGGGTGATCCATAAGTGTGAAACCCAATTACACAATATTTGAATTAGTGCATTAAATTTGAATGAATGCACCTACTATGTTTATAGTACATGTAAAGTACTTTCCTTTTTTATAAATGAGATAGTCCTAATTATTTCATGATAACCATTATAGGTATCACTTTTGGGTGTCTCCTGTGTTGATGATGTCTTGATTTTTATTATTTTTTCTATCCTACATACATCCTATACATACTGTACATACTTTATAGATTTTATATTTATAACATTTGACTATTTTTATCCCCTCTAAAGTTCTATTTAATATCTGTAATGTGCCTTAAAATATGTTTAATTATTAGACACATGGCTTTAACAATATTATATATGATTAGTTTTGGTTATGTAAGATTACGAAAAATTAAATACTGTTTATGTGCAGACTTCGATATAAACATACAAAAGGGTATCTGTGTGCACCAGAATGTATTCGATATAAGCGATCTTTCTGGTTATAGTTTTAATGGGATTTTTAATCGGGACTTAAATTTTGGTTCGATATAAGTGGACTAGACTGCATTTCATTTTTCGTGGCGAAGTATTGTTTTTTAAAAGTAACTAACAAAACGTACTTTTATTAAAGTTAAATTTTTCGATACAATATATTTCATTTAAACTGTTGACATCCTAAGAATATTTATTATTTAACATTATTTACGTAGGTATTTAAAAAATAAGATATAGGATTTTTGTACTACTAACAAAGATAAAAATAGTATAAAAATATATTTTAATATTTTAACATATTGGTAAATTCTGTCGGCCATAACTGTTTTGCACAAATTTGCCATTTTTTCGCTTGCAGTGAAATATCTTGTTATTATCTATTAATTTTGGGTATACCTATTGAACTGTGTTATTGAGTGTATGATTCAGAAATTTTACGTAAGTATATACAATTATTGTTCAACAATTTTAGAAATATTGGGCTATAATATCGATAGTTAAAAGTGATAACATTAATGTAGGTACATTATTGTTGATAGGTATACAACAGCTATACTTGGTAATTATCCTCACTTTCTGATTCATCGTTGCTTTGATCACTCCATTCCTCCTCTTGGTCATCTGTAAATGCATCAATTGCAACATCTTCATAGTCAATCACCCCCTCTGTATAACGTCATTGTCCTCTTTTAGAAGAGAGCTGGGTACTGCACATCCGTTGAACCAGTCAGGCATAAAGTGACCTGCTTAAAATTTCCAACCATAATCATGTGAATTTAGTCCGTTGGCTGGGTTAGGTAAAGCTGAGCGACCCCATATAATGCTTACACAGTGCCTTATGATTTCAAAAGTGTTGCAGACGTTCATCAGAAATACACAAAATGACTCTAACCTACTTCATCACCAGCCGAAATACCAATTTCTCTAACAAAATTCAAAAGTATGCTGAAAGAAAAAAAAGTGGACATCTTGCAACCACGCAAAGATCAATGTGATACCTGTGTTGGCTACAAACAAGGAACAGCCAATGAAGCAGCCTATCATGAACATGTCCAGCTAAAAGATAATGTTCGTGATGAAAAGAATACAGACAAACTGGCTGTGGAACAATCGGAGAACATGACAATGGTGACTGTTGATGTACAGGCTGTGCAAACCGTGCCTAAGAAAAAGACTAGCTGCTTCTACTTCAAAACTAAATTAAATTTACATAATTACACTGTATACAATAACAAAACGAAAGATGTGTTCTGCTACATCTGGACAGAAGTTAACGGTGGATTGGTCTCCACATTTTTACCTCCTGCCTTATAGACTATTTTGATGATGAACTTTTAAAGAAACCACTTCTCAAGAAAGTAATTGTCTGGAGCGATGGATGCGGTTCACAGAATCGAAATGCTATCCTGATTTCAGCCATTGCCGAATGGTCAAACAAGAATGGAGTGGATGTTGTCTTTGAGTATCTGAAAAAAGGGCATACCCAAATGGAGGTGGACTCCTTACATTTAAAAATCGAGCGACGTCAGGACAAAGTAGATTTGGATGTCCCAGCTGACTACTGCGCCGCATTGTGAGTGAAGCACGACAAAACCCTTGTCCTTTCCGATACAAATATTTGAAATATGACTTCTTCAGAAACTTCGAAGTTGTTCAGACCTACACATCTATACGACCTGGCCACAAAATTGGAGATCCCTGCGTACATGACGTAAAACAGTATCATTGTCACAGTTCCTCCTATCAAATATATTTCAAACTGGATCATAAATCCACCGAATTAAAAGTGCTCTCTCATCGGACAAGGTGAACAGCAGCGAGGTGCAAAAATTATACTTCCGGCCACTCCCTATCACGGCACGTAAGTATAAAGATTTGGCAGATCTCAAATCTGTCATTCATCCTGATCACCATGCATTCTTTGATGATTTGCCGCATTTATAAATATAAGAAGTGACTTTACTTGTACATCGGCAAGTTCACGATCAATATACACATTTTGTGCGGTTAGAAAAAATAGGAGTCAATTTAGATGGTACTTTATCAAGTTTAACTTTTTGTTTTCTAATTATAAACACTTTAATAGGTTTAAAACATTTGTTTTGTCATTATGTAGAATTATGAAATTAAATAAGTATTTTTTTTAACCAGAATTATTTTACAGTCTTTCGGACACTACAAAGCCCATTTTTAAAATGTATAGAACCAATAATTATCAAGTGAATCAGTTTATATTTAGTCTTAAAACCTTCACCTACATAGTACTACTGCATTATATATATAACAATAAAAGTTTTAATTACTTTTAATTCTGTATTTGGAACATGGATGCATAACACATACAAAAATACATACAAACATGAATTACAAAATGTTTCAAAAACTTATCTAAAATATACAAAATAATAAAAGCTGTGCACAGGCCAAGAATATACAATATTGAAAAAAAAATATCAAAAAAGATTTAAATGATAATTTATAATACTGTATATTACTTTATACGGATAGTATTATATCATCTTTCGGACACTACAAACTGAAATATAAAAGATATATATAATATGTTTATGTACAGTTCGAGGAATAAAAAAAGGGTTTTAAAATTATTTTCAGCATAATATACAGTAGAACTCGCAGTTAATTCGTCACTTGTTTAATTGGCTATCTTGGTTAATTCAATAGTTTTTAAAATTCTTAATTGAATTTGTATATTTTATAAATTAATGTAGTAAAATGATAAGTTGTTAATTCACCAATATGCTTAATTTATCAATTTTAACCTGTCCCCAGAGGTGACGAATCAAACGAGTTCCACTGTATCATATTATGTACCTATATTCTGGATATCAAAAAGTGGCTATATATAGCAGTTTGTAAAATCAAAATCTTTCGGACACTACAGATTTTGTAGGATACAATACATAATTATAATTTATAATAGACAAGAAAATAAGTTTCCTTATATTACGTTAAAAACACCAATAACAAAGTTAATAATATTAATATTATAATGATTAATGTGTTTTTGACTCAGCAAATAACAATTATTGTTTGATGATTTTTTTCAAAATAATATTGATTGTCAGAGTTGGCTCAGTACCGATTGATTACTGAACAACGAAATCTGTCTTTTATTTGGTAATCGTCTGATCAAAATGTTCTCATAGAAATGATTTCTTATTTAAGCTTCAATCTGAAACAAGGTTTAAAAAATGTGTTTAAATTTTTAAAAATGATTTGAACATTTCTTTTTTTATAGACGTCTCAATTCATTTGTCCCTCATACCAATATTATATGATTAACTATATAATTAAATTTATTACTTAACAGTTTGTACCATACTAATGGTACCAGTAGCTACTTTTGTTACTTTGTATGATTAATCAATTTAACTCTCAATCTCCACATCCGTGTTCTTTGTACTGCTTGTATTTTCTTCATTTGTTCCTTCTTTCTCGATTCTTCTTTGACGCTGGCCGAATTGAACGATTTTTTTATTAATTCGTTTTGATTTTTTTCACGTAGTATTTTCATTTCTTGCGCATTATTTTCAGCTTTCTTTCTTTGATTTTTTCGTTCTTCTCGTTTTCTTAGCCTGTCTTTCTCTTTTGCCAAGTTGATATCTATTAGAGTCACTTTTGATTTTATATCTATGCTTTCTGAGATATTCTGAATTTTTTCCGTTTTGTATTTTTATTATCAGTAAAGTATACGTTTTCCTTTGATGGTGGGTTTCATTATCTAAAATATACAATGTTGCACAATTGTATAATGAATTAACCATAGATATTTATATACTTTTTACATCTATCTAGATAGCGTATCTAAAATGTATACATTATACAACCACAGACACTGCTTTCCCGGCAACTCAGTTAAATCTATTTTTAACCAATATATGGATTCGTATAGTAACGTACATTCATTTTGTCTGCGTGTATGTTGTGCTACCTGCCTCTATATTATGATACTTACATAAAATGATATATGATAATCAGTATTATGCAATTAAACACTACACAAATATTTATGATTAAAATGATTTTTTTAATTGTTTAATTTAAGTACAAATTATAAAGACCTCAAAACAAAATCACTATATTATCTTTTGGACACTATTGTCTGGCATAATACTATTTAATACTATATTAAACAAATATACATATGTATCTAGCATTTAATATTGTTATTATTTTATTTGTGTACATAAATGTTATCATACTAAATGTTTTTTGACACTAACATCTAACATATATATACTAGTCATATGATTTCGGCATTAGTAGTGTCCTTAAATTTATAGTTTACTACTCATATTTTTAAATAAACTTTTATATTGCATTTAAATGGTAGTTTCTGGTCTTTTATTATCCAATGTATGATAAAAATGATATTTAAATTGTTTAAATGTGTTTAATTTATGCAATCAGAATATTTTAAAACACCCTCTTTAAATCTGTTGGACACTACAAATTATCTTTGTTGGTCAATTGCTGAATATTTATTAAATAAAGTTTTAATTTGATGTATGTTAGCATTTTTTAATGCAACATAATTATGCTTCGACGTTTTTAGCTCTACATTTAAAAACTGCAGCAATTTATTAACTCGGAGCTCATTAAAAAATTTTTTTTTGACAAATTATTCTTAGATTTAAACAAAATTATTTTACATTTTTAACTAATAAATAGTAAATGTACATTTAATATATTTTTCTTACATAGATATGATCACATACAAAGATATTTAAAATAAAAATAGGTTTTTACTTAATAGTACAATCCAAAATAAGTTATGTTTTTAAAATCTTTTGGACACTACATAATATCAAATTTTGTTTTAGTAAAATAAACATATTCAGCTATAATTAAAACTGTTTAAGGGATATTAATATCAAGCTCTATAACATATAGTATCACTTGAAAGGCCAAAACAATAAATAATTTGTGTTTTGAATAGCAGATAGCACCCTATAACAGAAGAAAGAATCAAAAGTAGACAATGTATAACAACTACCCAATAAAATTCAAAAAGTTATTGCAAAAAAATGAATAGTGTTATACCCTATTAGAAAAAAATAATCATAATTTGAGGAAAAATATCTATTGATGTCACACATTTTCCAAGTTGCACTGATTTGGCTTCTACATTTATTTATATTAATATAATGTTTAAAATGTCATCCGCACATCATAACAGCGAAAAATGCCATATTTTGACGTCTTTATGTGTAATTTATACAATCAATACATCACCCAGGAACACAAATCTTTTTTTCACTTATTGTGCTAACTCGACTTCAATATATATTCAAACAAAACTGAAACAAATATCATAATATTTTGAATGCAGTAAAACAATAACATTTTTCTAATTAATCGTGATCCATTGATCGTGAACTTGCCGTAAAGCATGCATTGATATATGCGAATTAATTAATGTACTTGTTACATGATTCAGCTGGTGTGCAACTTTTTATTAACCCTTTTTGAGTATTACTCATTATAGGGGAGACTGAAGCACTGCACTTTTAATTAAATAAATCCTATTTTCTTGGAGTGTTTTTTCCATTGTTACTATAGAAATTAACCAATATATACACAGATGGGAATCTAAAATGTTGTACATTTTGAGCTTGTGGTCAACATATTATTCAACATATATATTCAATTACATATTATTATAAAAAAAGTATACCTATCAAAATTGTATTTTTACTAGTTTTTCAATAGTAATAATAGATAGTAATTAATAATTTATTAAGGATCCCTATTTTTGACTACAAAATTATTTCTTCAAATTATTACGTCATTTTTTTAGATAGCCAATCAATGTATACAAAGTTAAACAAATATCTATACTTGCTACATGAATAAGCAAGTTTCTTACTTTCTTAATAGATGTTAAGAGTCTATGTTTAATTACTCTATGGTATAATTATCAATCAGACTTAGTTGGTTAAAGAAATGAGCTGATATTCCAATATGTCAATTTATTTTATTTTATTATTGTTTCGGTTTTCATTACGAGTTGTGTTCTTCTGAATAGCTTCCAGTAAAAGCGCATTGACATAATCAAACAGAAGGTTTCATAGAGATCACAAATATGTTTTAATTATTTGATATTCCTAACATCCATATGTGCCTCGTAGCAAGTCGAAATTATCGATTACAATATTAGTGCCTCGTAGCAAGTCTAGATTATCAATTACAATATTAGCGCTTCGTAGCAAGTCTAGATTATCAATTTCAATATTAGCGCTTCGTAGCAAGTCTAGATTATCAATTACAATATTAGCGCTTCGTAGCAAGTCTAGATTACGAATTACAATATTGGCGCTTGTTGTATTAAATTGTATTAAATTAAGCATTAGGAATACAGAAAAGTAAAATATCAAGTTATAACTACATTAATAGTATTAGTATATTATGCATACTTTTTGGCATTATACATATATAATGTCTAATTATTATTTGCTTCGTAGCATGTCGAGATTATCAATTACAATATTAGCACTTCGTAGCAAGTCTAGATTATTAATTACAATATTAGCACTTCGTATCAAGTCTAGATTGTCAATTACAATATTAGCGCTTCGAAGCAAGTCTAGATTATCAATTACAATATTAGCACTTCGTAGCAAGTCTAGATTGTCAATTACAATATTAGCACTTCGTAGCAAGTCTAGATTATCAATTACAATATTAGCACTTCGTAGCAAGTCTAAACTATCAACAAAAGTAAAGATTCATATACCAAAATATGTAAAATAATCGTTGAATATATGTTTTATATTACTTCTACAAATCAATGGAGTATATCAAATAAAAATGGACATGAACATTTTTTCCGTTTTATAACATAGTTTGATATTAATAATAATCCAAAAATATTCACCAAAAGCTGTATCCAATATACCAGATAATGTACAACAATAATATTCTTACAATACAGGATATATTTCCAATACTGCAACTGCATAAACACAGAGCAAAGCAAAGTTATGGATGCAGCTAGCATATTTTAAAATAATCTAATTAAAAACCTTTTAAAATCTAAATTCAACGCTAAACTAATAAATGAAATACTTTCAACATATGTATATTAATATATTATTAAACAAAAAGTGAGCATATTTTAAATATTATCTCCTTGCTTAAGGGCTTCAAGCATCCATTACTAAATTACTCTTTTCTACTATTCATCCCCAAGCAAAGCACTACCAACACAATGTTATCATCCTCGCATGTAAAACAGAATTAGAACGACATATACTGTTATCATGTGTGTCAGATTATTTTCTCGATTCTTATATTGCTAGAAGACAAATTAATAAATTCTGTATTAAACAAATAATATACGACTAAAATATCCGATGATTGAAGTACGTACTTGTAACTTTATTAGTCACATACGGTATTCCTTGTTTACACCTACAAGCCCTTATATAATATTGTTTCAGTGCATGTAATCATTATTATTGCATTAAACAGAGCATTAAAAATGCAAAATTATTAACAAATAAGACATATTTACGAAGACGTGGTTAGTATCTAACAACCATTAATTATCAATCTAATAATAATTATTATTAGCCAAAAATAGCAAAAATAGTGTTAGTTTAACCCACAAAATAAACGAAATATCCGTTAAATGTGTCAGCTCTTTAGTTAATATTATTGGATTTGAGCTAGCTATACTTAAAATAACTACTATTTAAAGCATTTTGTCTAAAATAGGTATTTATAATTGTATAACTTCATTCAATTTAATTTGTTCTCAATTAATTTAATGTATTGCATTAATTAAACTTTTGACATTTCTATTAATTAAGCCATAAACGTATTTTATAATGGCAGGAAAATACTTAATAATTTTCTTATTAATAAAAACGTAGTTTGCTCAAGGCCAATATTATTAACTAAAGAGCTAACACATTTAATGGATATTTTATTTCTTTTATGGATTGAGCTAACA
>JAYRBW010092393.1:0-21090 GCA_036023295.1 Invenusta paracnida
GATTTAGAACACTTATTTCTATTATTTAAATGTATTATTTAAAACTAATTTTTATTGTGCTTTGTCACAACCTTCTCAATAATACATATAGAAAATATTTTATAGACATAACGTGGATAATATTAAAAAAGTAGGAATTTCTCTTAACATGGCCGTTATGTCCCCCCTTCCCCTATATATATGTATATATACATGTAATTTACACTTATTTGCATATTTATATGCATTTGTAATTCTCATTAAATCTTCATGTTTTTATGTTACCTTATTAAGTATTAATAATATCATTATTATGTATTATTATCAATTTAAGTAAACTATTTTGTATTATTTTTCATTTGCATTAATTTCATTGTACAATTCTAAATCAAAATCAGGATCAGCTAAATGCCTCGCAATATTATGTAAAATGATACATGATAAGATAACCTTAGGAACTTTGTCCAGATTTAAAAGAATTCCACAATGAAGAATTGGAAACGTTTCTTTAATTGTCCAAATGCGTTTTCTATTATCACTCTTTCTTTTTTATGAAGACGATTATATGCTTCATTAATTTCATTAATAATTTGATCATTTTTGAATGTCATCATCAGATTTTTTGAGGATTTTTTGAGGATAACCCGAATCACCTAAAATAATAGCATTTAAAATATTTTGCTCAGATACTTCAGAAATAGTAGAATTTCTCCATATTCTGCATCATGCCCTGACCATAGATATTGCACTAAACTAAGTTAATTAAATATATATACAATATCTATGGCACTGACCCTGACCACATGTGCATCTACACTTGTAAATACTCCCTTTTTGTCACAAGTTGCTTGCACATTAACTCTAGGAAATTGCTTACGACATATGTATTCATCTCCATATCTTCCACTTGGCTTATTTATCCGAATTAATGTACAATCGATTCCTCCTATTACAGTTGGGAAAAAGTCACCTGATGCTTGCCATTCTCTTATGGCATGATTGATGTGATTTTGTGAGGAAGGAAATCGTATTCAATCATCTGCTTTTGATCAAATTGTTTTCAATTGTCTATGTCTATGGCCGCCGAAGGGGTTCAAAACGAAATTCACTTAAATATGTCGATAATTGCACATATATGTCACTAAAATACACATATAAGTCCATAATTGCACATATATATGTGGATAACTGTACATATATGTCACTAAAATACACATATATGTCGATAATATTAACATATATGTGCAGTTATCGACATATTATTATATCTACAGTTATCGACATATATGTACACTTATCAACATATATGTGAATTCTATCGATATACATATATGTGAATTTAGCGACATACATATTGGGCATTTTATCGACATATTTCTTATGGCCGAAGGAGTTCAAAACGAAATTCACCTAAAATATATGTCGATAACGTACATATATGTCAATTTTATCGACATATACCTATGTACAACTATCAACAACTATGTGCATTTTAGTGACATATATGTACAGTAATCGATATATCTGTACAGTTATTCACATATTTGTACAATTATCGACATATATGTGAATTTCGTTTTGAACCCCTTTGGCTGCCATATATGTCAAACATTTTGATACCGTTGATTGTTTAACGCCAATATCATGTGCCACTCCAGTTTGAAAACCAGGATCACCTAAATATCTCAGTGTAATGCATAATTTTTGTTGACTTGTCAGACAGGTGCACCTCTTCTTGTTTCATAAGCATTTGGAAAAATACTGTGAAAGTCTGTCAATGTTGTCTGGCTCTAATCGATATAATTCCTTACAATTTTGTGGTATACGTCTACGTATATCATAAACTTTAACCTTTCTAGCAGCCATTAAGCCTCCATGTTTCATGACTTATTAATTTTTAAGACGTGTCTTAGATTTGACTGTTTTATTTATATTTATGTAAGGCGAGTTAGTCTGTCTTAAGTCATTGACTTTAAGACATAAGTTATTAAATTTTTATTCATATAAGTCTATAAGACGCGTATCATAATTTATAAGACTTTTCTTAAGACTTATTTTTATTCATACCAGCTATTATATCAGAAATTAAAATTCAAGAGAAGATAATTTTAACGACAAATGTTTACTATAATGTTTTTATTAAGTGAGATGTTGTATACAACAATTTAATATTTGTATTTTACCAAAGAACTATATTATTTGATTTTTAATAAGCCCGTGATGATAGCTCGTATCACCCATATGGCTCTATATAAAATCAAATAATGGTTGGCACAATGTGTTATAATTTAAAAGAGACTAATAATTTTTTTACTTATTAAAATTATTTGTACCAAATATTATTTTCACAGAAGGGAAACTTATAAAAGATTATACAGGAACTTTAAAAATTATTTTGTAATTTTATAAAAAAAGATATGGTCACTGATGGAATAATGTTTTTTCATTGTTTTAGATGAGAAGATATTTTTAAACTATTATATATTTTTCTAAAAATAAGAAAATATTTTAGGAAAAAATACTGAATATTATTATATAATTATGTAACGATATCATAACAGCAGTGATAGGGTTTTCTTATGGTATTATACTGTAAATCCTTGAGAATTATTTAACTCATATAAGTTCTATAGATAGAGAAGAGGAACATTTTTTTAAATTTATGTATAATAGTTTCAAAATATATTTTGATAAATCTGAACTATTTTTTTGGAAATATTGATTTAATATAAAACATTTTAACGTTCATTTTGTTTACATTTAGAATGATATTTAGTCCAATAAGTCGGTGGACTTTTATAATCACCAATCGATGATAATATATGCCTTTAAAATTGCATGTTTATAGCTAGTAAATAGATTATTTGAAATTATTTTAAAATAATTAAATATAATAATATTAATTTCTTAATTAAATTTATAATACGATTTATAATAATTACTGTTATGTTC
This sequence comes from Invenusta paracnida, assembly GCA_036023295.1. NCBI lineage: Eukaryota > Metazoa > Platyhelminthes > Proseriata > Coelogynoporidae > Invenusta > Invenusta paracnida. The sequence goes on from JAYRBW010092393.1 coordinate 2,932, forward strand.
CATAAATGTTATTTAATTTTCATTTTAGATTCAATTAGGTCCTGTGCTGGCTTGGTTTAATTATATTTATAAATAATCACGTTCAAACAGTACGTATTAAAAACTATTATTCTGACTACCATTCACTTGCTGCGGCGTTCCTCAAGGTTTTGTTTCGGTACCTCTTCTTTAGACATCGTTAGATATATCTCCCCTGTATCCGATTTCATCCCTTCTACATATTTAAGCCTCTTATCTACGCCGATGATACATGCATTTATATTTCCTTCCATAATGATACCAGCCTAAAAGCTATTAAGAATTGCATTGATCATCTTCATGAGTGGATGAATTACAATCACTTAAAGTTAAATCCCAGCAAGATTGAAATTATTTTATCAGGGTCAAAATATGGCTTAAAAACTTATATATATCGTCAATTATGTATTTCTGTCATTGTTGTCAATTCTGTGAGTCATGTCAAACATCTTATATTACCTTTGACAAATTTCTTAATTTTGATTTACATATTCCAAATATTTTCAAATCCACGTTTTATTACATCAAATCTTATTATTATATCCATAAATATATTATGAAACTAAAGCTATCATCCTGGTCAGTGCCTTCCTTTTAACAAAGCTTGACAAATGCGATGGTATTCTTTATACAGTTGCACATCTTATAGAATTAATCATCTTCAACTGGTCCAAAATTGCTGCGTCAGATTGGTAAAACGTTTGTCCCTCATTTACCCTACTTTCCCAGACCCGCTGTTACCTCCATTATCTACCAATATCACAAAGGATAAAATTCATATTGTGCTGTTTAAGATATAAATTCCTGCATAAACTCGCTCCAGTATACATCCCTGATCTGCTACACCTTGCGCCATCTACAGTTGGTCCTGTGTCTATTCGTTACCATGGACCACTCTGCTTACATCAGCCTGTAAACGTGATCGCTTCTGCGAGGGGGCTTTCAATATATGTCACACACAAACTTTGGAACACTCTGTCTAATGAATGCTAATCAGCTCCTTCTTCCCTCATTTTTGGAAAACTTCTGAAAATTGAGTTATTCCCTTAGTTATCTCTTTTTTTTCTTTTGTTCTAGTATTACAAAATATATTTTTACGTACACCTTTCTATCTTCCACTATGCTTAACTTTTCCGTCAGTCTCATTGTCTTTATGTTATAACTTCCACTCTTTTTCTTCTTCTTCTTTATATTTATTTTTGTTTAGAAGTTTTTATTGTTTATTTAATTATTTTTTCTCATTTTTTGTAGTGTTACAATCAAATATACTTTCGCGTATAAATTTCATAATAATAATAATATTAAACATTTTCCCCTCTTTTTCAGATCTTCAAAATTATATAAAAAATATCTACTTACTTTTTTTAACCATAGGTATAGTATAGATATATATAATATAGTAAAATTATGTTATACATATCCTATCGGTAGTATTTTATATCAGTCTTACCATAACGGCTCCAAGATAAAATAAAAGTAACTTTCACAGTTATATAATGCACGTCATGTTTTCTTGGATATTTTACTGTAGGAATAACTAATTTGTAAGAATGCTACAAAGATTTATGAAGGTTTAAAACCGTAAGACAAACATATATGATAAATTCACAAAAATGTGTCAAAATCTGTTTTTGATTAATAGATTATAGGTTTGGGTTATGTACAATACAACTTCCAGGAAAACTATTTTTATTCTAGAAATATAAAAAAAACTCACAGACTAATTAGATTGTTCTACATTAATAACTACATACCTACATAACTATATATGTACAGTATTATTAGGGAACCAAACTAGTATATATATGCGTCCACAACATTATAACACATTTGTTTCTTTAGATAATTTATTATTTTATAATTAATTTGTAATTCTCCCATTTTGTACATATAGTGCGACTTTTAAAGCAATCATTTAATAAACTGAATTTGTATAAATATATAAGTAAATTAATTTCTAGCCTTAATTAAAATAATAATTAGGCTTCCATAACTACCTTTTATAACTGTATATTTAAGCATGTATGTGTGTCGATATTGCTCTAGATGAAACGATCTTATAATTTTCCTACAATATCACAATATCATAGTAAAAAATATCTCCTAACATGATATTATTATTATACAATGGAACAAGAAATAATAAAATTTATTTTCCACAACTTCTTTATAACTTTGAAAATGTATGTGCATTAAATTTGCATGAGTATAGAACATAGGCCGCGGAACGGCTACAGCGCATAACACAATTCAAATACCTATTTATAAAACACAAACGAGAAACCTTCATGCAACAGGGAGATTTCAGTCCTTATGTAACAATAGAATGATAAACTTATAATAGAATATAGTTCTACTTTTATAAGATGGGGAAATCCTTCTTTTCAATTACGTTACTCGTCATTGGTTGGCAATATTCACGAATCTCTCCTCTTCACAAGCAACCTGTCTTTTTGGTGAAGCTCAGCTCAGCTGAAACAAAACTGAAGCACCCTAAGGAAAAGACGAAAAGATCGGGAGAGACAGAACAGTTTAACAAGAGGAGAGGAGAAATTAACAGCTAGTGTATAATGTTAATGCTGCAACACTTAGGAATCAATCAATTTTTCATTTGAAACAAAGCAATCATATATTAATAGGTTATTGCTTTATAGTGCACAAACTTGCAATTAGGAAGATACAAGAAAAAAGGTTATTTATAAAATAAACTGGAAAGTTACTCCTTTAAATCACAACACTCGAGGGAGTTTTATCCATGCTAACTAATTGGGCCACAGTAACTTTTTACATTTTTTGCTAACTTTGCGATCACCCGGGATTGTTCCATGAAACCGGTTGACGCGGAAGATAACGGCCCATCTGAAGGCAGTTCCTCCCCCAAGCGAGAAGAAAAAGTCCGGGGATCAGAGAAGAAGCGCAGACGACGTCGGAAAGGTACAACTTCGCCTGAGAACCCAGAGGGAGGAACGCCGGGTGGTGGGGTGCCCCTACTTCCTTCCGCCGTCACCGTGTTAGACAATAAACAAGAGGTGGACAAATTCTGTAAAGACGCTGCTCGACAGTTGACAGAAGTTGAGGCCGGTGGTGGGGCTGATGTAACCTCTGGCGGCTGCTCCAGTGGTGTCGACGGCAGCGGAAATCTCCGATACACTGCCCGACAGACTGAGAAGGAGAAGAAAGTCGCTCGGGCTGTCATGATTGTTGCGGTGACATTGCTTGTAATGTGTCTCATTCTGGTGGGCGCAACCCTCTCGATGTCCGACCACATTGACGATATGGGTGAGCACGCCATTGCTTATCTAATAGTACCTATACCTATACTGCAGCAAATTATGTACAATATTTTTTGAGTGTGCAAATGATCATCGAATAGTGAATGTTTCTATTTAAAAATAGGTTTAGAAATTGCATTTTATGGTTTACGAATAAATTGTTTAATTTTTAAAATGATGTCATTAAATGAACTAAAATGTAAACTGTTGACGTGATTGAGTTTAGAGTTTAGATGTACCAGGCGAAATTTTCTTTTTACCGTTAAATATAATATTAAATACTTTTGTAGATTTTTGGGTTATTTAATTCTCATAAATGCGTCCATGCTTTCCTTTCGAATTATATTTATTGTTTTATTAAGAAATTGTTTAAACTGTTAATGGGGAAATTATGCAATATTATATTATACTATGTATATAAATTTTATAGGTAAACTTTTAAGTAATATACCATTATAGTGTAAGTTACAGTATAATAATAGCGCTATATTATATCTAATACTTCCTTGTATTGATTGTTTAAGCATATAACATTATATTTGATTGTTTATGTTAGTAAATAAAAATTGTTATATTTTATTATATATTTCATAAAACTACAACTAAAATTTTAAAGCATATTGTTATTATTTTATTGAATTTTAAAATGGACATTCCCGTCGTGAAATATTTGTTAAATTTTATATTTTATATTTTAGAATATAACATTTCATCAATAGCAATATTTTTTTAAAGAACTGTCATTTAATAACAATTACTTACTCGTAAATATTTGTTACATGCCTTATTTAATATGTAGTCAATTCCCATAAATCACACTACAAAAGCAGAAAATTTAACATTATTCTTCAACATAAAAAAACTAAAATTGGATTTTCCTTTTTACGTATTCAAGAATTGTATCATAAGAAAGTAATAAGTTTATACATGCAATAAAATGTAATTTATACTAATCTTTTGCAAGACATTTTATTTTGTTTTATAATGATTAATTTTTAATGCTCTACCAACATTATTTTTGATAAATAAAATAAATTTGAAGATTAGTTAAAATTTAATTTGTGTGTTCTATGTACATAAAAATTTGATAAAAGCTAAATAGTGTATTTTAAATCACTTTGAAATTCATAGTTTAAAACTTGTATAATAAAACAAACTATATAAGTATTTTTATAAATTTATTTGAAGAAATAAATTTATAAATAAATATACAGATATATAATAAAAATAGGAAGATTATTTGATTTATAACATTTTTATAATGCCTCTTAATAACTTTTTAGTAATGCACGTTACATATTATTATGTCTATTTAATTTAAAAGTACATTGACCATTCTTGAAGCCATATTTCAACTTAATCTTCAACATTAATTTGTGTATTCTTTTAATTGCAAGTCATATATACAAATGGTTATACAATTTTGTAATTAAGATATTGATTTTCAGAGAATACTGAATCGATTATAATAGCGAATTCAAAATTTATTATCGAGAAAAGTAAGAAGTATTAATTATAATTATCAATTATTATCAATTAAGAATACAATAATTTTAAATGAACCAAATAATAAAGTAATAGGTTATAACGCCTTTACCAATCATGGGATCATTTATTTAAGTAAATGAGCTCTGCATTTTAGTTATCCTATTTAATTATATTATTTCAATTACAATAATTAACTGATTAATAATTACTACCAACATTTTTCTGAAGGAGGATACAACAAATTAGACATTTATAGATATGATCGAGTTGATGTACATTTTTAAAGTTATAAATACATGCATTCTAACTGATAAGATATAATCAAGTTCCAATTTTATGAATATGAATTTATTATATCATTTAAAAAATATACAACTCAAAGTATTGTTAAAAAATATGCAATTAAATGGATAATTTCAGTCTAATATTCAAATAAAGTAATTGAATAACCGTATATGTCATATATATGTTTTGAGTCCTTGAAAATTCAATACATTGAGCTTATAAATCACTAATGACGACGAATAAGACATACAAATAATAAAATAGCATAGACTGAAAATATATGTCGTGCATGATTAAATAATATATATATATTATTAAAATAATAAAAACAAAAGTTTTCTTTAATAATACGTCAAAAAGTATGAGAACACATTTTGAAATAATGGAAATCAGAAGTATGTCAACTTTTACACTATATTCTTATTTTCAACTCAAGTTTAGCTTTTAAATGTGATTGATTTAGAAGGAAGTGAAGTGTCCTTTCATTCAGTATCAATTTCAGCTCCTTACATTGACTGCCTCCATGTTTTTTGCATATAAATAAACTATGATTCTACACTGGCCATACTCTGACCGATATTTTTGGGATCAGTTAGTTAATTGAGCGTTTTTCTCTCTTTCTCACTCTTTCATGTATTGATCTACAGAAAATCATATTATTAAAGTGTCAGGCATGGTTTGCGATTTCGACTAAACTTCCTTTGTCACCTATAGGGTTTAACACTAAAGTCCCCATTTATTTCCGTATATTTATATTTTATACCTACATATAGTTAATTGGTTCACCTAAAATAAAACCAGGTCATGCAAAACTCGCTGATAAGTTTGGAATATAGAGGCTATATTCACGCACGCGTTATAATGGAATTATATATTATACATTTTACAGAGACTCGAGTAATGTTTTTATGTATTATTTTCTAAGGTAAACATACAAAACATATATAACGATTTATTTATATTTGTAAAGAAGGTAAACGCTATATTTAATTCGATACACTTATTTATATTTACATTATATTTAAAGTTATTAAGGAAAGTTAAGTGGATGACCCATAGTTTTGCATAATGTTATATTTATTTACATTTTGACGTATATCGAACAAAATACATATGTAAAGTTAATTATATTTAATGAAATTATACGTGATTGTTAATAAATGATATTCATAAATATATTAAAATAGACAACATATTTTATTTTTATTTCTATTTATCGCAATATTCTACTCTTGAGAAATAATTTATTTTAGAAATTATTAAAGATTGCACTTTTCGCTGAATACTTCAACGTATTTGAAAATTGAAGTTTTAAAATTTTATTTTACTAATACAGAATACGAAGAAGAAATATCTTAAAGATAGATCTTGAAATCGACTTTTCAGGGTTTTAAATATTTACATTTTGTAATACATGACGTAGTGGAAAGACAATATAAAATCTGGTTTTCTTTTCGTTTTTCGATGTAAAGCGCTGCTGACATTGCTTCAATCTGGGGCGCTATATTAAAAAAATCCCAGATTTTAATTAAAAAGGAAACTGGATTTTGTCAAGATAGGTATAATGAATAGAAAAGCATGCATTTCAAACTGGTGTCTTGTGTGAAGCAGAAAAGTATAAGTATTCATTTTTATTAATAAATTTAAATAAAAAACAGTTTTTTATTTATTTTGTAAATGGATAATAGTAAAGAGAGATTTTATATCGCAGCTAAATTTCTAAATTGCAGCATTCGTTATTGTTGACAGAGTTTACATGAAAATAACGAACAGATGTAAATGTTTTGTGTTATAAATATAATTAAACCTATCTACCTACTGTTTTCAATTAGGTTAACATTATTAAATTAAATTAGTTAAATTATTGAATTGTTTAAGTATTTCTAGTCATATTTGTTTTGTTATATCTGTAAAATAAGCGGAATATATACATAATTTACACATATAATTTGGACGGTCTTGATATACATATATTTATATACTATAGTATCTTGGGAAAAGAAACAAATAATCAATGAAATATTTTCCGGGAATTCACTCAAGAGATATTTTAATTTCCCCGATAAATTATATATTACGTAACGACTAATACCTACACATCAACTATGTAGACATAAAATTGTTTATATTCTATTGAGTAATTAAAAAATATTACGTAAAAACTAATACCTACGCATCAACTATAAACTTTTACTATAGCATACCTGACACATATACCTATATTCTAGAATTCTCTAGATTCGCGAAGGACATACCATAAAATCCCGAGTGAAGCGAGTGACATATCTTCTGAGTGAATGTAGAGAATGCTGTAATATAGCATTCTCTATATTATGTATGCATATACTATATTATAGTATATATAATATATTATCATAGAGTAATTAAACTAGTAATTAAATTAGAGTTTTGACTCTTATTGATTTCATATGCATCGCGTTGCACATTTTTGTCGAGAGAAAATCGTTGTATTTCAATGAAGTTGGCATAAATGGGTAAGAGCTAAGTAGTAGTATTTTTATAATTATTAGATTAATTATAAAGACTTAAATATTTTTTGCATGTTACACGAATCTATAAAATATAGTTGGCTACATTTGTGTGTAAAATTTTATTACATACCTACTATTTTAGAGATGTTGTATTTAAAGTATTATTTTACAAAATCTTTAAGGTAAGAAAATAGTAGTATCAAACTGTTATCAATAATCAAAAAGAGTCGCAACTCTTTAGATAGATTACCTATCTATCTATCAGCACTCAATAATATACTATAGTAAACGTTTATAGTTGATGTGTAGGTATTAGTCGTTACGTAATAAATAAATTCTCGGGGACATTATATCTCCTGAATGAATTCCTGGGAAATATTTTACTGATTAATTATTTGTGTTCTTTTTCCAAGGATATATAATCAAGACAATCCAAATTATGTGAATTTAAATTATGCAGTGCGCTTATGTTACACATATGACAAAACAAATATGACTAGAAATACTTAAGCAATTCAATAATTTAACTAATTCAATTTAATAAAGCAAACCAAATTGAAAACAGTAGGTAGGCATAATTATATTGATAACCCAAAACATTTACATATGTTTGTGATTTTCATGTGAACTCTGTCAACATTAACGAATGCTGCAATTTGTTAGATAGAAAATATTTCGTTACTTTTATCTATTTAAAAAAATAAAAAAGCAATTTTTTATTTAAATTTATGACTAAAAATCAACACTTGTATTTTTCTACTTCACACAAGACAGCAGTTTGAAAAGTATGCTTTTCTATTCATTATTCCTGCCCAGCTCATCTGGACAGAAATCCTCTTTCGATGTATAAGTATGAAAGAAACTATAATATCAGTTATGCTGGTGCTCCAAATTTTTTCACTCAATTAATTTTACTTTGCAGTAAAAACAGATCGACTACTATAAATACATATTATTATAATTGGCACTTAATGTCATATTTACTGGTTATTACTAAAAGTCCTTCTTTGAAATCACAGATATACGTATATATAAAAATATGTATATATCTTTGAGGGGTACTAAAACCTGTAAAGCAATGATTTATTTTCATATGTAATCTTTGATTCTATACATACATTTTGCAGGATTAATAGAGAGAATACTAAACCAAATTTACTATTCGGTAAGATATAGTTGATATGTGAGGAAGGAAACGTGTTTGTAATATGTAAGCAATCAATTCCAGAAAAAATATTATTGAAAAATGTTTTCCGTAAAGTTTGTTTTGTCTTTTAAGTGCATTTTGCGTGATTTTCATATTTTACATATGAGAATAAATCAATAAATTCTCTTTTTAATTTTTAAAGTACACATACATCGCTTATTACATGTATAGGAATGTTCAGGATTTATCATATATAATATACTTTAGCACATATTGTGAGTAAATAAATTGCAAGAAATACTTAATGAAATGCTTTTTTATAAAATAAACCATCTAAATAAATAGAGGCATATGTGAAAATCTTACAACGAGCGTACATAGCGTAGTGTATATATGTATAATAAATACAAATATATATAAATGTGCCTATATATTAAAATATAAACCCGGAGAATCATTAACAGTCTTTATGTATGCAAAATATAAAATCCATGAGTTCAAATAAAACAAAAACAAAAACAAAACTTTATCTCAATTTAATATATTTTATTAGAGCAAACTTCCACTCAGTTAAAAAATAGTGGGGAATAAATTATTTCAATTAAACCAAAATTTAGGCAAATTTTTCTGGAATTTAAAAAATTCCTTTTTCTTATGCGAGTAAATCTTATAATATAATGTCTTACAGATAGATGTAACAAAAAATAAGATCACTTAAAAACTAATGATGTTTTTTACTCGTGAAAGTTTAAATTCTAGAAAAAGTCTCTCTCAAGAGTTAATGCGATTTATATTTTGATTATATTGATTCGATTTTCTATTATTAATTTGAGAGAATATGCATCGCAAATTTCAATACTACTATGTGAATAGGGTTTGTAATTGAATTTATTCGAGTGAAAATATCTTTCTGCAGCTCTTTATTTTAAAGTTATGAATAAATAACACTGTAATTCAAATTCATTTGAAATATAATAGACACTGTGACGTGTCACACTTAATTTAGTCTTCAATTTATTCGCATTCTACCATTATCTCCATTTGCACACCCCGGGCAATAATCCAAATTTCGTACCACCGTCTCTAAATCGATATTGATATATTTTATGTATATTATATATATGCAAACGAAGCAGATACATACTTGTCCCATAGACATAGAAGAAATATAGTTCTGAATACTAAGCCTAAGAATATACGGATTATTAAAATTATTGAGTATCTTGAACTTTGCTTAATGTGTATTACCTGTACAGTCGAGGGGTAGATGTAAAAGAACACCACACGTAGGCACACATTCTAGTATTATGAATATCGACATGTGGTTTGAGAACAAGGCTGCTATCATAATTAAGTATAAAACTAAGGTGGTTAGATGCGAAATAGATAAGGGGAGAGTGGAATGAGACTTATAAATATGTCTCGTGACAAAAATTCGAAATATAAAGTTTATGTACAGTTATTAATAGTGTGTGGGATCAGAGTGATGTTTTTAGGCTAATTACTATATACACGTGAGTCTACAGTATCCCCAGAATATAATATGTTCATGGAGTTAATCAAATCTTTAGGAAGGAAGGAAGGAAGGAAGTAAATAAATAAATATATACTATGCACTTGTGTGTTGACTTGTGAGAAGTCATCTATGTACATATATGGATATGTACACCACAGAAATATCAAAACCAACTCTAACATTTTTGATAACATTTTCCTTCTTCGTTAGATGTAATGTGCTATATTTTATTTAGCCTTATTATTATAATACGTTTATATATGTATTCTATAAATTAAAGTTTAGCAATTATTATAAGACGTAGAAATACCTACCATATATGTAAGTTTACGATTCATGTACTTTCCCAAGAATATTATATTCTCTTAATACGTTTGTAATGTTGGCAAAAATTCTCTCTTTTTCAATATAGTAAGAATAATATTTATGGTATTATCTATTTTGAGAGTAAATTTATAGAATGTTTGAAGCTTTAATGATTATTCAATCAAAATCAAGAAAATCTGGTCTTTTCTGAACTGAGTTTATACAAAATATTTAACCCTGTGAATACATACCCCCGTAGGTATGTCATAACTCATTAACTAGTACCTACATAATCCCTTGTCTTTGATCTAGCTGTATTACTTTATATTAGGAAGCTTCAGCTTATTGACAGTGTTCGTATTTTATTAGTATTTATTTCATGTGTACCACATGGGCGGTGTACACTCTATAAACTTTCCCATAAAGTAAACTTGTCAAACTTTGCATGTACAGTTAAATAAGTATTAGTAACATACTCCATTAAAAAGGGCCCAACGGATTTATTTATTTAACAAAATCTATTTTTATCATTAATTATATTTTGTTTCTTTCGTAATTTCTACAAAAAATCTTATTTTACTATACTTTGTATGTAGATTATTACATGGAATTTATAAGTAGTCGAATCAGAATTTTCTTGATTGAGAGAGAGAAAGAGATACATCTTTTTATGAAAAGTATGTTTTGAGTAATGGGGTGAATTTTTAGGGTATGGTCACGTGACAACATCTTAAGTGTACAATATGTACTATATGTACATATAGCTCTCAAATATGGGAAACTGTGGTTCGGGATTAGTCGTGGAAACTTACATTGCTCCATTTTTTAAATTTAAAAGTCACTTCAAAAATACGACAGGGATAGGGTTAATGACACAATTAATCCACTAATGAATAAATGAATATTTAGTGGCACTATTACCATTAAATATGACATAAAAAGATATCTACAAATACAAAAAAATTATTCAAACAGGAAATTTTATGAATTTTAATGACATAAAGATATAAATTTTGGAGAAAGAAAAATAGTTTAATCAAGTTCAGATGATAGAAATATATTTGAATAAATGATGACATTACAGAATTGTTAGAAGAAATCATGATTACCCAAATAAATACAAGAAATTAATATTTTTTTCAATCTGCTCTAGTATTATATTTATGTGATATTTTCTCAATAGTACATTAAAGCGGATATCATTTTTTATTATTAATAAAAAGTTATTAGTAAATAACGTGAATCAGTATATACCAAGTTTAAATTACAAAAAAATATATTTTAAACTTTATTGTAATCATCTGATAGTTAAGTGTATGCAGTGATATTTGTTTAAGTTTAAGTTTAAGGGAATAATAATGTTCCATGCTTCAAGGCAATATATATATACATACTTTTACATAAATTTAATGTCAATAAAGGAGAAATTAAAATGCCACAGATTTATTTTAGATAAATGTTGTCAGATTCAAATTAAAAATTATTGGTAGGTATTTGTTACGGAAGCATTTCTACATATGGAGTAAATAGGTACAACAACAGCATTTATGGACGTGAAGAATAAATTTGGATCGAGAGGGATTATAGGTGTCTACCTCATGAGATAAGTCGAGTATGAAATTGTGAGATTTCCATCATTTGCTAAAGTTATCTTTACTAATTGTAAGATTTGTAAACAGGTAATATATCTAATTTAGACAAAACCATGGCAAATAAATAAATAATCAAAACTCATTTTCGTTTATTATGTTGAAATAATGTTTTTTAAATAGTATCTCTATAACCTAGATAATTCAGCTGACTAAAAGTTAGTTCAATTAAAAAAAATCGTAAATCAAATAAAGAAAATATGAAACATAGAACAAATATATAAAAATTCTAAACATGTTATGATGTACAAAATTATGATTGCTTTTATACTTGTGTTTGCAATAATAATTCTGTCCTACAACTAATCAGAACGATTTTTATTTTTATTTTAAATTGCGAATTCCAGAAATGAAAACAACAAATTTATCATCTTTATCCCTAATATACAAACTATATGTATTTAAAGTCTTCAACAATTTGACATCGTGGAATATATTTCTATAATATTTGATTCATATCTTTAACACAATTTTTAGACAAATACTTTCCTATTGATATTGAAGCATACAGCTGCACTGATAATGCTCTAATAAATATGCGGTGTAGGCAAACAAGATATTGATTTAGGAATTGTGTTCTATTTTCTCTAAATGTGTTTTGTTCTGTCCTTGTCTATTTATAAAGAAATGAATTATTTACCGATTGTATTGTGACCAAATTATCTCAATATCATTAGAAGGAAGACGGGTTTATTTAACTTTATTTAAATTAAAGGAGTTTCTCCCTGTGCCCACGCTTGTCTACGTTACATAGAATATATTGTAAATTCATTTGATTTGACTATACTTGTGTAGATTTCTAAAGTATAAGAAGGGCAGTCCTATAACAGTAATATTCATAAAAATAAAAATATATCTTTCTCCATCCTGTAACAATGCTGGTTTCGTGTCTATCTTTATGAGATAGTCATTATGTTTAGAGGTGTGTTTCACTTATCTTGTTAATAATTTATTTAGGTATAATATGTAAAATATCTCGTGTATGTGATTAACTTCTCAATGCATCCTTGAACTAGAATCAATTATGAAATAATTTTTATCCATATAACTCAGCTCTACACAACAAATTATCATTAAAAAAAGCATTTTAAGTTTAATTACATATACAGATATAGTGCAACTGTTTGTATTTTATACTACTATTATTAAATTCATTAGAGTATTTTAACATTTGCATATATAATATACCTAAAATATATTTGAACTTATTGAAATAGAAAACTTACATATTAGATATTTATGTAATATATATTATTATTTACTTAATACATATTTTATTTACACACAATTTTTCCTGTCGCAATCGTAAATTTGTCATAAATATTTATAAGTAGTGCAGAATTAAACGCTTACAATTATGGATGTATCTTGTATATTAATGTTTTTCCCATATATTTTTTAAAACTACATTTTCTAACAGAGACTAAATGTTATGAGACATGACCATAGTTTCACATGTCTATTATATCTATATATACTAATAAGATTTTTATTACTAACAAAATATCCAATAAAGGAATAATGCAAATTATAAAATTATAAAATTAAAATGTACGTATAATATATACATAGTGCATCCACTTCATAAATAAACATTATAAAATATTAATTTAAACGTTTTATTTTTTATAATCCGAATAATTGAATACATTAAATAAATTAATACATAATATTTTCTCATTTATCTTTCATAATAACGAGTTTAGTTTTGCTTTCAAACAAACTTTTATTTATAGAAAGTTATAATTTAGGCAATAAATATTTACAAAATCATTGCAATAGTAACTTCAAAGCTATACATTTACCAGATTAAACCACGCGTATAATATAGTTTATATTTTGGCGAAGTTTTTCTTATTTTAATTTGTACTGTTTGGTAGGTTGCAATACCATGCTACCATATCCGTATGTATAACATTTTAGTTAAAGTGTGGAATACTAAGAAAGAAAGCTAAGGATTCAAGCGAAAACCTGTAGCTCTAGAAATCATTGTTTATGTTAGTATTTTTTTTTATAAACTAAATAGTTTTTGATGCAAAATTTCCTTATCTTTTTCAGCTCAAATCCTTAAGAGACTGAAATTATTGTTTTAGAGTATTTTGTTTAAAAATATCTGTTGTCAACTATTTGGATGTGTATATAAAACAATACTTATACATTATTTGTTAGTCATTACGAAAAAAGAGCGACCATTCTTTATCATTACGTTGTCAGGGGTCGGTAACTATAATGTGTACGTCATAATTTATGGAATATAGTAAACTAAGTAACAAGAAGTTGGTTTCTCGGAAGATAGACAACTCACTCAAGTGCGAAGTTTAGTTTGCTTACAGATGCACAGACATGGAGAAAAGGATACTGTTCTCGGGCTTTGAATTTAGGCTTTTGTTACTAGGTTGTATGGGCTTCGTTGGAGACTACTGCATATTTTATTGACGGACGAATTAATTATGCATTGTTTCACCCAACAGTTGTCTACTTTACAGTTTACAGAATATCTGCACAATGAAAAAGATGAATGGGGTGAGGATACTCATTCTTTTCGGGCTATTGTCCCAAACAGAACTTATGCATATACCTATATATATATAATTGTACTGTATATGTACACATTAATTTTAAGAAGAAAAAAAGAGACACCTATTATATGTATTTTGTAAATATGCATAATGTTATACAAGGTAGTTACATCCAACTACATGTCTTATACTAAATAAAAAAAATTATATATAGATTGTCTAAATAGCAAAAAAAGTATTTACAGATATGTAGTAATTAATTTGCATGTAAATCCTTAAAAGAAAATTCTCAGTAAAGTAAAGAATATATTTGTATACATCATGTATACATATATGTATATTCATATTAAAGCAAAGAGTATGACGTGTCGACATATCATGTACATACATTTGTAGTTAAGTAAACAATATTATGTATGTATGTCTTGTATATGTATAATTTGGAAAGGTTAATGAAATATTTTATTAAGAATAAAAGAAATGTTTAAGTGATTCTTCAGTTAGGTTTAAAAATACGTTTCTCTTTTTTGATTACAACCCAAATATTCTGGAAGATAATTAAAACTCTCAACATTGCATATCATATTTGGTGACATTTGTATTAAAAGTAAAATGTGACATTAGTAATACACTCAATACGATTGTTTTGTAAATTACTTTTCTGTCAAAGTGACTCAGTATTCGTAATTCACAAAACTATCATATTATCGAATTTATAGTGAACATTTTTGAAAAATCTTTAATCGTTCAAAAATAGATAATTTATTTGTGAAGCGTATTTAGACTCGATCCAGTTAATTGAAATATCTCATACATACTTATCTTATACATACTTATCTCATATATTCTTATCTCATCCATTCTCATCTGATTCAATATACTCACATTACAAAGAACTGACATAATATAGTGAAAGAAAATATTAAAAATTAAATCTTGAAAATGAATCTTGATATTATTACATATTTAGATTGCACGCTTTCAATGAAACTTAGAAATAGTATGTATTTTGGAAACACATATTGAATATAAATATAAACATAAACATATAAATCGACGCATTAATAAACGCAGATATATTTATAGTAGATGGAAATGTATATTCTGAATAAAACAAACCATTTAAAAATCATAATTATAATAATTTATTGAAATGCTCGTATATACATTTTTAAGTGCATTTTGTTTTACTCAAAATTCACAGTAAGGAACCTGAATAACAACTTCATCAAGAACTTATACATTATTCTATACAAGTAGTATCAATTTGAAAAAGATTCTACACTCGCATAAAGTAAAAAACAAAAAATCCTGTCAGATTTGAGATAATATAACTTTTTGTACACATTTTGTATTACATTTCTTATGCAATCTATAAAATGCTATCGTTAGAGAGAGTATTTAAATGAAATTAAATAAAAATAATTTGATTATATTTTGTTCATGAATAAATTAAAAGAACTATGAGACTGTAGCTTGACTTACATAAATCTTTCTGCGAGTTTATTCTTTCGTACATTTATTTTATGCCTTATGCGTTGTTGTATGCTATAAATACGCATACCAGAAACAGTTTGCTTAATTATTAACTCGAATTTATACAATTATTCTAGGAATATATTATATTCCCTTATTTGATTCATTTTTGTAGTCAATATGCACAACAAGATTCAAAAGTAAGGAATTTGTATATTTTATTTATATATAAAATTCTATTTTAAAACGAAATTAAATTATATGGAAATATTGTAGGTTGTTTAAATGAAATAAATATATAGAAACATAATACTAAATATGATAATTTAAGATAAAACTCTTATTTATATAATTAAAAATTTATTTTGTTATGTAGCTATGTAGGTAAGCTACTTGAAAAGTAAAACTAAAGAAAGCAAAGCTAATACTGGCGAAAAAATCTGTTAAAATATATTGGTGTTACAAAATGTGTAATCATATATTTATTATAGCATGTTGTTTCAACATAATATACTTTACCGGAAAAGTAGGAATAAAAAAAAAATGTAACGTTTTACGAAATAAATATATCATTTAAGTGATCTTAACAAACATTTTTAATTGTTTAACATTTTGCATAAAGCAGGCAGCTTATTCTAAGAATAAATGAATAATCCTTAAACATCAGGTGTATAACAAGGTATTTAAGAAGAAAATAAATGTAAGTTCCACTTAAAATAAATATCATTTTTGATAAATATGTATTATTAAATATTCTGTGGCACATTAAGAAATAAATACAGTTTATATTTTTTGTGTATTCCCATAATTCCCATTTTGAATTTTGTTAATATTATTTATAGACTTTTATATAAACTTTTAACAATATATATTCGGAAATTGTTTTCTAACAAGAAGTATTTCAGATAACATTTCATTTAATTTAATTTCATAACATAATTGAATTTTGTTTAAATTTTAAGTAAAGCAATTAAATAACAATTATTTACAGAACTATTTCCTAATTCCAAAACTAAATATAGTACCACGCACAAAACATACAAAATACTTGTATCTGGCCTCATAATTAGTGTACGAAATAACTTTATGAATATACTAAAAGCTAAACAGTATTGACCACACCCATTTACATTACACATACTTTATAGAAAAAAGAAACTGATTTAATTTATTTTATTTTTTCAAAAGTTGACTCTAAAAACCATTCACACTTTTCTTATCCTTTTTAGATTTTTACCGACCCGCATAGAAAATATTTCAGAAATAGTTCTGGCTATATCTACTTCACACCACAATAAAACATACATCTAGAATAATATCTTCATATTAAACAACAGAACGCCTATATTTAAACAAAGGGATTCCGCAACTATATATAAAATATTGCATAAATTAATAATACCAATCAATACTAGCTAATAACGTTTTAATATCAACGCCCAATTAATGTTAGCAATGCGTCCGGACTATAATAATAGCATAACGCTTCAACAGTTTCAACAGTTTCATTTAAAATAGATACATTTTGATGGCTACATTTACATATACACAGTAAATGCAAACATTTTAACATACATACATATATGAAAATCCATTGTTAAACTGACTCTAAAGAAAACATCACAAAATAAAGAAACAAAGTAAGTAATACTAATATTAGATATAAAGTATTGGAAGACAGTATAGCTGTTTTAGTATTATGAGATGAACAAAATCACGGTAATTAATTAATTAATAATTAAATAATAATTATAATTAACAAATAAATAATTAACTAAAAAGTGTTCTATCAAATAAAATGAATTGCTTGCATATTCACAAAAAAATAATGTTAATACGACAAATTAATCAGTTCCAGGTTACAATAAGAATTATAGAAAATTGAATTTTATTTGTAAGTTCTAGATCATATAGACCATAGAGTAATGATTATACAAAGAGTGTTCACTCTTATCGATTTCATATACATCGCGCTGTAAATCGTGGTATAT
>JAYRBW010092404.1:0-21088 GCA_036023295.1 Invenusta paracnida
TCCAATTAAACTTTCATAATTTTGCATTTAAAATGTTGATTTGTCAGAAAATTTGAAGAAAACAGTAATATATATGTTTTAATTATTTTATTACACCTTTTTAAAGTTAAGAATTATCGACTCATAATCTGAGAACTACACTTCTGCAAATTATAGAAAAATTGAGCACAAAAGGTGTGTTATGCTCAATGAATTGCTACTAATCTATGATTGACAAATATGTAATTCTAGTGTTGCACAACCAGTCCCAAAATGAGATATTAACATTTTACTATTTCCCATATTAAAGAATATGGCGATTTCTATGAAAAATGATTTCGTAAAAAATCTTATTTTTTGTTAAAATTATAAAATTATTTGTATTGGTTTATTGTACATTATTTGAATTCTCTATGTATTTTGAACACTTTAAACAACATTTCAGACACATATACCATATTTACATTAAGATTCCTGCCATAATTTGGTTATAAATAAATAAAAAAGGTCGTCTGAGAGATGCATTAAAATGCATATATGGAAACTATATATTTTGGTTTATGTATTTGAAATGTGCTTTAAAATGTATAAAATACTCTGAGAATTCAAATGCATTTGTAAATGATGCACAATTTAAATGAATTTATAATTTCATCAAAAATATGTATTTACAGGAAAATTAGAGCACTTTCATAGAAATCGCAGTGTTCTTTAATATGGAATATATTGAAATGTTAATATCTCCTTTTGTGACTGGTTGTGCAACACAATAATTACATATTTGTCAATCACAGATTAGCACCAATTCATTAAGCATAACACACCTTTTTGAGCTGAGATTGTGATAATTTTGAGAAATAACTCCCGTTTTATAAACTTTCTTGATTGAATATATTGATTAATTTATAAGGAGCATTATTAAAAATGCGGAGTCGCACCCGATCCAAGGAATTGATGTAGAAAAGAACGGTCCAGAATAGTGATGCCAGCAGAGTTATACCAATATTATAGACACTAAATTAATGTCCCCTATTAAAATATATTTTGTAATCTTCCGTAGCTAAGAATGGTATGCCAGCAATGTTACTAATCCGTCGGGCATATGGGGTTCTTATGAAACGTGCATAATGAAATAAAAAGATATAAAAGGATCATCACTAAACTTTGAGTGTTTTATTTTATTATTTTAAAGTTATTAAACTTCAAGGTCGGAATCGTTATTCGGGTCTGACATCAAATATCTCAGTTGCTTATAATAGCTATTCGAATGCGCTCATGGATTTACTTGATCAATTAAGCATGAAATACCAGATAGAGTATTAAGATCGAATTGAAAGAACATTTTATTTGCATTATTTCATGAGTTGATTTTTTCTTAACGATTAATTAATTATAAAAAAACGATTTTTTATTAACGAAAATTTACAGCGTGATCAACCTATACCTAAGTATGTATATGAAATCAATACGAAATCAATAGGAAATCAATAAGAGTCAAAGCTCTCTGTTTAATTACTCTGTAATGAATACTGTTTAAATATGTATAATGCTGGATTTGGTATTCTAGTTTTAATAAAACGATTATCATTTATATAAATTTCTAAACATTTGATTATGCAATACAAACATAGAAATTAATAAATATAATCAAGTAAATCAAATATCCATGAATTATACAAACTTATAGATGCTTATTTATCAAATTTTCAAAACTTTTTGGCAGTTTTTTTAAATTACAAAGTTTTTAAAACTTACATTTTCTTTATTACCTACCTATATACATACAATCCTCAATTAAAAGCAATGTATACAATTGTAAATATATAAAAAATATAAATCATGGTACTTTGAGTCAACGGGCGATTTCATGGTATATCCCGTGCATTCCAAATTTGCATTAAAGATATGCATTTATGATCTTTGGCATTGTCTATGAAGGCGGAAAGTTGTCATCTTTATCCGGACATGCTTAATTAGCTTGGTTTATGTAGACAAGTAATATCAATTGCATATATGCGTAGCGTGGATTCATATCCCTCAATCCATTCAGATATACAGAATTATTTAGTAAAGCTCTGCTACAAAGCTAGCTGAAAAATATGTATCTAAATATCTATCAATCGATTATTCCATAAAAACTGTTATTTATATTTTCAAGTTATGTTTTATCGAGAAAGTTTCGCATAAGATGTTGTTATAAAACCGAAATTACACCAAAATCCATTTAATATAGATTGAAATTTGACCTCTAAAATATCGGACGTTTAAAAAAGTAGTAAAGGAAATGCCGGCAAAAAGAATTACATAATTTAAATAACTTTATAACTCAGCGTCATCATAAATAGTTTATCATTCAAAATGATTACGTACTAATGGACAGATAAAATGTTAATTATGTATGGCGGACCAAAAGAGTTGTCGATGATATCACACATCACGCTATTGATACAATCATAGTGACTGTCATGAAAGTAATGTTACATTCGCACTAGTGACTGTAATGTTACTATCACGACAGACATTGTGAGTGTAACATTACTTTCATGATAGTCACTATGATTGTATCAATAAAATACCAAAATACCTGATAATAGTGAGTGTAAAACTTCTATCATTACACTCATTGGTGAGTGTAGATTTATATAATTACTATCGTAATGACTGTCATTACATTCATGCTTTTTGGTAATTAATTGAAAATGGAATGATAGTAAAGGTGAAGTACGTGATATCTCTTATTTCAGAGTGATATCATTGTTTTAAGCGTGATATCATTGATAACCCTTTTGGTCCGCCATAATTATGACTAGATAGAATTAAGACATTAATGATTCACAAATTAATAAAATACCTGTCAAAGTGTAAAGCCTGAGTGCAGGCTCTGAACGTAAACTAGCATCTATACTAGTCATTAAGCTCTCATTTATAGGTACCAGTTTCTTTAATACAAGGTGCCCAATTCAGGAATAACAATTAGTTTAACCAATAAATATCCTAATTCTTAGCGATAAGCATATATATAGAGGATTGATTACAGAGATATTGAGTAATATAATCAACTACACAGCTGATGAACAATCGATAACAAGTCAATAGCTAAGTAGATCGTTGCAATTTTACAGACTTTTCATTGATCTTGCGAACATTTAAATATTGATTGACTCGCAAAGCACATAGATTAAGAATGGCAAAAGCTGTCACTCACTTAATTGTGTTGAATATTTTGTGTTTTATTCATTACTCCACGCTTAAAAAATCACAAATGCAAAAGTGGTTTTATAAAAGTTGTGTAAATGATATTAAAAATATTAAGTTTTATACTACTTTTTGCCCGACACATGAGTAGTATAAAATTTTAATTTGAAGTGCATTTTGTCTATTTGAATAGACATAGGCGGCACACAGTTCACCCAAACTGGACATTTCACTTAATTTAATCAATATAAAGTGTCGGCCATCAATTTGGCCGTCACTGTTAAATATTAGCGCATTAAAACAAAATAATTCACTTAAATTTGATGTATTTTTTTATGAGTGGCAGGTCTTATTAATTATTAGTCTATGGCAATAAAGAGGAAAAGCTAAAATGCTAAAGATACCTTTATTACAAGCTAAACGCCTTTATACGGGAAATGTGTTACAGACTATTCCAAATCAATATTCTACTTGATATAAGAGTCATGTTCATTACATTTCAAGTATTATGAGGACAATTAGCTATGAAAGCAGAACTCCATTGTCTATTAATCTTTAAAACTATTTATGCTTATAGATGGATATATATCAAAGTCAACTTCCGCTAATTTTTAACTTAATCGCGGTGTTTTGAGATGATATCAAATGTTCTCACTGGGAATGAAATATAATGAAGGTGGTATTAAGTGAGGTACATCTTCTGGATGTATGTGCAATTGTAGACAGAGTCACCGCGATAATTTCATGAAATGTATCGGAGACATGTACCTATACGTGAGGATAAACAAAATGCAGGTCGCTAAAAGCGGAATCGATCGTTGGTGTAAACAACGCCGCCATGTTCAATATAGGGAATCACATCTGATTCCAATTATCGAAATTAAGTATAGCACTCGAGTTCTTTTAGGAAAAGGGGAATGCCATTCTAGTAGTAGACATACACACTAGAGAGCAAATCTATTTTGATCTTTAATATACGGGCATGCATGCAACCCTATTATGTGGTGTAGGTAGGCCAGGTTACCTAGGTGGATCTAGTTTGACTGAGCTACAGAGGAGGGGTTACTCCTCAAGTTTCAGAATACTTGTAAGTTATAAATATAGTATTACTCTCTTCTTAATGGAGTGCGTCTGAGCAGAAAGATTACCCCTAGCTACTCTCCTAAATGCAGTTTTCACGACTTTTAAGTCTCTCTCTGCCATTTTTGTACAAAATATGAACTTAAGTTTGGATTCCTAATGTTAAAGGATTCCTATATATTTGCTTTGGCCTAGAATCATAAACTTTATACTTAAATACACTGAAGGTGATTCCCCTATATCGTCTACACCCCCAATTCACAAGATCATTTATTGTTGTGCATTATTCTATTATTAATATTTATGCCAAGAAAATTGCAAGTGTAATTTCTAAACATAATTTTTAATGCTATTCCAATTGCGCTTATATTATTAAACTCAAGTGACTTATTAAACCAGCAATTGTTACATTGGAGGATTTTTAATAATATTTCATTGACACATATATACGTGACTAATACACGAATTATGAAGAATGTTACTGTGTCTGCTAATTATATCAATGACACATCTTCCATTACCTTTCTTAATAGCCGATCCACGTACATGAAAGTTTCAGCTTATATCAACGCACACCTAAGTTATTTTAAACTTTGAGTAAAATCAATTAAAAAAATGCGATTTATAACGAAATTGAGCATTTTCCAAAAGTGGAATCATTAGAAACACTCTTTTTGTAAGGAACATTACATTTTTGGATTAAACGATTTTTTGTCGCTTTTTAATTTAAAATGGAGCATCAAACAGAAAGCTATATTTTATTGCAAGTCAATGTAGACTTAATTGTTTTAATGAATCGCTAAATACATTACATAAACGAAGAAATTCAATATTCTTCATACAAATAACATTCTTGAAAACTCAAATTTTATTGATATATAAATACAAATATATTTTCGCTCTTCGATTTGGATACGGCCAGAGGCGTGTCGGGAATCAGATACATGACCTACTTAATGTCTATGGTTACGCAGAACGATTCCGACTTTTGAAATGAATGATTCCTAAAGACCGACATCGGAATCGTTAATGATTCTACTTTTGGAAAACGCTCCTTGTAACATTATTTTTGTCAATAAAATCTTAAATGACCAACAATAGAATTAGGTAAAAATCCTTCCAACCAAATATACGAATTTAAAGCAGAAAACGATCTCAATATTTTGGATTAGAAACAGCTACTGGTCTACAGTAAACGCCGCAGCATTTGAATTGGATGATATTGAATCAAAAATACAATTGAACAGTGCACGGGATTGAATGTAGTTTCATTAACCCTCTGAACCCGGCTATGCATTTTGATCCAAAAATGTCTTGCATTTCATTGGTAATATGCAAGTGTTCTATGTATTCCTATTCTATTAATTACTATCGTCGTCTGACGGAATTATAATTATACTTTTTTACTGCCGACTTTATGTGGACATATCTCATGAAACGATTTCTGAGTGTTCCTAAGTGTCATTTCTAAGAACCGCAAAATTAGAATAATTCATAGGAGTTGTAGCACACTACTGACCAAAACCAGTGCTACAAAATGCACAAAGAAACGTGATTAAACTTGGGCAATGTCATAAGTTTGCTCACTTCACAATAATACTATTAAGTATTACAACAAATTAGAATTGCAATGTGACGTAAGAAAGATTTCAATCATTTTGTGTGTAATTTACCATTATTGCTTAGACAATCTTCTATAACCCCCTTTTTATATTTTACTATATATATAACTATAATATTATAATATGAATGCCTATATTTAGTATTCTGTAATACAATAAAGTGCATTTATATATACATACCATCAAAGAATTAATTGTATATACCCAATTGAGTATGTAAAACAAATCAACTAATTGCAATGCCTTCTCGCATGCTATAAAACTATGTCTATTTAGTAGTCGAGATATTATATATCGACGAACTGTTCTTCTAATACCTCAAACCTTAAAATAGCAAGTATATTTACAGACCAAAAGAGATTATACATAATATTTGTTTTTTACTTCTTACAAAGTAACATTGTAAAAAGGTTTTCTTCACATTTAAAGTAAATCCTTGGAATCAATAATGGAAGCAATTTCAATATTAGAAACAGGCAGGATTAACTGAAACATATCATCTTATATGTTGAATACACGATTAATTAAGCTAATGCCTCAAATTCTGTCAGTCACAGGCCAGGCCAGGCCAGGACAAGCGAGGCCCGCCTGCGCAAAGTCATTAAAGAAGGAGGTAGGCAAGAAGAGCCTGTGCTATTTGCTCTCAGTAGTCAGTGCAGCATGATATCTTTCATTTTCCTCGATTAAAATAGAATTTGGCAAACAACGAGAAGCAGCTGAACAAAGATCCCGAGGAAGAGAGCTGGAGTTGGGTAGATAAGTAAATAGTCCAGCTGGCAGAGAGAGAGAGAGGGGGGGACAAAACCGGCGAGAAGGCGTGTGCCACTAGATCACTGAGATCAGACACTTTGAGACTTGTCTCCTCTGTGTGCCGGACTCATCGATCTTGCCAACAACAGAGAAGTCCCAGTCTTGACTCGACACCCCTCTTCTTCCTCATGATACAGCCAATTCCGACTGTGTCAATCTCGGAGCGTTCTGGCTCCCTTGCTTGCCTCAGAAGTGTGAGGATCAGAAGAGTCACTGAAGGCTAAGAGCGACCGCCTCTCCGTGTGTGTATCTCAGGAAGTGAAGGCTAATTTGCGCTCCTTCTGAGAGGATGTATTGTGCTCCATGAAACTATCAATATGCCGAGAGAGGATTGTGTGAGATGCTATCATCATACTATGAGATTTGTCAGATCGGAAACAGGTGATTCGTTTGTACTCCCTCGCTAGTATATGCATTCTGATTTGGCTACACATCAGCTTGACTGAGCTGTGAGAATCGGACTGTTTCAGTGGAGAAGAAAGAGGGGAATATATAAACCCCGACAATGATATTTATCTGGTTTCATTCTTCAGGCCAATGTTATATGGTAGATCTGGATTCTTTGAGATCAACTGCTTGTGAAATAGATTGCAGAGAGATGAAATGAGATGCGCGGATCCCATCGTACGTGGACAGTCGCAGCATCATTTATAATTCGGTATTTGTAAGATGTTTTGATGAGGGAAACGTTTATTAATGTCCGTAATACATTTGCGTCAAGGTGTAAGACATTCATTTCAGATGTTGTAGCATCATATATCGTGCACTATTCTTTCATATACTCTTAAATGTATCGCTTATAAAACAACTAATATATCTCACAATTTAAGAAAATGTTTGCGAAATTACACAAATGTGATCTGTTTTATTTAATGTCATTTGAAGAAATATGTCATATTTTTTATATAAATGTAAACGACAGCGTAAAGAATAGTTGAATAAACGTATGTCTCATGTAAACTCTACTTGTACTCTGCAAGAATGACATTTAGTAATCACATTTTCAACGGTAAATGTGCGTAAAAGTTGAAGCCATTTTGGGCATACATGCAATTAATTTTATATATTTCAGTATGCTATTTCTAGAATTTAAAAAATTACGCTAAAGGATCGGCAATGCTAAAGGATCGGCAATGCTAAAGGATCAGCAACGCTAAAGGATCAGCAACGCTAAAGGATCAGCAACGCTAAAGGATCAGCAACGCTAAAGGACCGGCAACGCTAAAGGATCAGCAACGCTAAAGGATCAGCAACGCTAAAGGATCAGCAACGCTAAAGGATCAGCAACGTTAAAGGATCAGCAACGCTAAAGGATCAGCAGCACTAAAGGATCAGCAGCGCTAAAGGATCAGCAGCACTAAAGGATCAGCAACGCTAAAGGATCAGCAACGCTAAAGGATCGGCAACGCTAAAGGATCGGCAACGCTAAAGGATCAGCAGCGCTAAAGGATCAGCAACGATAAAGGATCAGAAACGCTAAAAATTCGCCTACTGTATAATGATTCAATTGGTTCAATATAGTGCGGCCACCACCATATTTTGAAAACAATTATTATTTCATTTTAAATCGCTATTTCATTTATTTAAAAGTTAAGATATTTCAGTTGGAGCAATTTATCCACGAAAAAATTGATCCATACAAATATCAACATACCAGACATAAGTTGTATTATACTTTTTAAGTCTATATTATGCTCTATAATAAATCGATTTTCAAGTGTAGATTTTGTTCACTGATTATGCATCATATTCACGGTTTTTTAGCGATAAGGACCTTATAGAAAACAATGTAACTCTAAAATATGAATTGAAATACAAACCACTGATGTCGAAATTGAAAGAGCAAAACACACGATTAATCGTATCAATAACAAACTGGAAAAGGGGGTTTAAAGATGCTCTGTCCTCTCTTTCCACATTATTAGGAAGCACAAGTATAGGATGTATACAACCTTAACCTTTTATCGAAATCATAAACACAAGAATTTAGGACAAATCTTTGTCAGAAAGAGGAATTAAAACATAGAAAATAATAAATCAATAGAATTATTTATATGGTTTTTAAAGCAATAAAACTCAGAAGTTTAAAAAATGGATGTTTCTAAATTTACAACCATAACTTCCAATGCATTACTTATATGTACACAGATTGGTTGCTTGAAACATGTAAAATTTCCAAACTATTATATCCTTATTTTTTATATTGATTTTGTTACGAAATGCATTGTAAATTTTTTTGATAAATTGTTATATATATGCCTACATTGACAATTACAGCTATGTATCAGTTATGTTACTCAAACAATTAAATTGTTTTGTAAGATATCTTAAATAAGTAGCCCGCATTCCATTTTTATACTATATATAAACTATTATTTCGTTACGAATGGTTAAAAATGATTTTTTTCCGATGTAATTTGGGACGAAATTTATTATATATTTTAGTAAACTATTTTTATATTATCAGACAGAATCGGTGAATTTATCTGAAACTAGAGGCTAATATTTAACATATACCTATATATTATAAACTGTTTATACAAAATGTAAATATATTCATAATGTAAGAATATAAAAATGTAATATTTAATTGTAATATTTCTATATTCTTATAAATATTTTTATTTTTATTTAACGCAGAAAAAAACGTTTTTCTCAATTACAAAAACAATGTAATAGTAGCAGCTGTATAATGTTAGAAATGTGTATTATAGCTATTCTGGTTATAAAGTGAATCAAGAAAATTATAATTAAAAAAAGACTAAATTGGAAAATATTATTTCACCACCAAGGAACATTATTTCGGTGAAGATTTGAGTCTTACTGTGTTTTAACTCTTATTAACTCATTGTTCTGGTTCTTGGATTGAGGAAAACATGACTGATACCTGAGTCATTTGTTCATTATTGTACCAATCATTTCGGCTACCTGCGTAGATATGTAGTTAATTTGTCTTGAATGTTAACATTTATTGTGTTTTAAATATAATTTTTCCTTTTTTATATGCAACTCCGGTTATCAAAATTACTGCACATTTCCGTACACATATACACTATATCATACAATTTATTTTACAAGCTTTATGTTGAAACATTATTCTAGTATTTGCTTTCCTGACTTTTATAATATCCACCATTATGTGGGCTCTCTACTAATTAGTTGCATTTAAAATGACTTACAGCAACTTTTTATCATTCCTACTGCCGCCAGATACATATCGCTGGAGAAGGAACGTTTGAATGGAAGTTGAATGGCTAAATATGAGTTTTATAATAAATAGACAAAAAGGTATACGTATGTAAGATATACATACATATAGGTATATATATAGACTCTTAATTGACAAATGGGGTTTGTAGAGATAATATAAAGTCACTGTTACAGTATATAAGATTTCCTTCCTGTCTTGCCTTTATGTCTGGCCTAACACACATCTCTGTGTGCCCATATTGTTCGTATGATTCCGGTAATGTACCCACGGATGATTTATGAATTACTTCTCGCTCGGATCCCATCCATCGTTTTCCCATCGACTGGTCACTATATATAAATGATCTTCCTTCAATTCCATCATCTTACACACGCACTATATTCAACTTTTAGATTTTCTAAAATAAAATCATGAATAGACATATATCTCTAATCCATACGCGTCATATATTCGCCATCTTTATGCATTTCGACAAGCCTGTATATGTCCACTTTATCTCTCGTTTATACCATCGGTGTAGTACGCAATGCAGTTATGACATTATATTTGCACTTGCCCGGTCGGATCCATTTAATTAAAGTCTTCTTCCCTCAGATCTCGTAAAGATCAAAGTTAGGGATTGGAATATAGGGGGTAAACTATAATTATGGACGAATTCACCTGATTTTTATCATGTGTGCTTTTATATAATGATGCGCGTCTAATTTTGATTTCAAGGAGCACCGAAACAGCTTTTCAACAGCGGTATTTATGTAACAAGATCATTTCTGTATCTTTTAATATTGATTCTCATTGCAATTATATATACTGTGTATAAGGATTATAACAAACAAGGATTATATTTAGTCAAAATGGTAAACATATTATAATTTCATTAAGTAAATATGCTAGCTTTATTATTAAACTTAGAACGCAGATTTACTGATTAAAATTAGAATTATAACAAATATGTTTTAAAAGATGTTAAGCTTCAAACTGTGATCATTATTAATTGAACTCTGTAAACCAAAGATTGTTCTTAATTTTATGTTTTGAATTTTCAATAATATTTAAAAAGAGTTGTAAAACTTTTAAAATATTGCCTTTCAATTGCCTTTTTCAATATTGCAATCAATTAATTATTTAACAGAAATAAATCATTTAGCGGAAAGTGTATATTAGGCACTTTTAAATGGCATGTGTATGCAGTAAAGTGTATAGCCTATATATTTCCTCCAAAGCTAAATTAACATATCAAACATATACTTATTTATATTTACACAGACCTTGACAATAAAACAAAATAAACAATATTGCACTGCTCTGCCGCATCTTAAAAAGCTTCCAGCAAATGCCGCGCCTGTCGCTTATTATTCCAAAAAAGGGACTTTCTGGGTCGAAAGAAACAGTCAACACAACTTTGGAATAGAGTTCCATGACTCTCACCTTTGTACGTACGTCCAGTGTATATATGACGACTTCCTCAAGATGGGGAGAGGGCAGGGCGGATGACTGACACCAAGCAATCTGATTCTCTTCCCGCCCTCGGGGATGGGGGAAGTAGTTTGTGACTCCGTTGATTTCTAAATGACTGGCAGATTCTTTTCTGCGAGACAACAATTGCCGGAGACACAGGTAGGTCTCAATTTCTTCCTCAAACTGGTGGCTTTCCTCTCGATAAATTAAAAGTCATAGAACTGAAACAAAAGAAGTGATTGTTGCTCCATACACAAACTGTCAGAAGGGGTGTCAGTATATATTAAGAGCTGTGCAGGAGAATCTTTCTAAGCTGATTATGAAGACGGTGAAACTATTGAAAAACTAATAAGCATAATATATAGAAAGCGTTTAACTTTTTTTTCATTTTTTCAAAGTAAAGAATTCAACTTATTATTACAAAAATTAGCATATTAATACTAAACTTCATCACTCTATATAGAAAAGTATTTTCTGCTGTTGTGTTTTAGGGAAACATTGAAACTTGTGATAATTTCAATGAAGTACGTATACAAGGTTTCCTGATAAGTCTGCATGGTAACCATGAAGCAGTTTTTTATTCCATTTAATGGTAGAAATGTTAGTTATCGAAAAGTAAAAGATATGTTTTTAATATAAATACATAAAGTGTAACAATTTCTAGTTTTATACTAATAAACCAAATACAATTTTAACCAGTATAAGAATGGTTTGGAAAATGAATTAAAATACAACTGGTTTATAACCTATAATGTTGATGTTATAAATGAACATTGAAGAATAACAAATCGTAGTATAAAATTAAATGAACGAAAACTAAAAATTCTATATTTAATCTGACTTAACCTTTTATGTATACAATCAAAAGCATCCGTTTTCAGGAATTAAATAAAGAATTTCTCTGTTAACAGTGAGGCAGGAGGTTAGAATTCTACAATACATCATGATGAAGAACCTCATTATACTTGTCATGCTTGTTACACATTATTTGATGTAATATAACCAGATGAAAGCAAATTGATAAGAAGGCAATTTCTCTCAATTTTCACTTGAAAATGTACGCTTATGGATACCTATAATATCTATTTTTAATATTATTAAAACAATATGAAGTGACTTAAACTTACTTCATTAAGCTATTATCTATACAGATTATATATTTAGAAATCTATTATTTTTAAATCAATTATTATTACTTATTCCATTAAATTTCACATCAAGCGAACATTTTGAGAAAGTGAAAATAACTCGAGAGATTAAAGTCTTCTTATTTTCATGAATAGTGAGATTTATGAATGAACTTGTTTTTTCATAAAAGCCATAAGTTTGTCTGATCAAGATTCTTATTAAATTTGAGGTTTTAAAGAACTGAAATGTGATTTTAAAATAATAGACCACGTTTGATTAATATCCATATATATATATGTAGTGAACAGTAATTATATGAATAAATAACTTTCAAAGTTCAATACAAGTGTGTCGGTTATAATGATTTGTAATCAAATAAGATATTTCACTATTTGACTGTTCCTGTTTATATATTTATTAAATTAATTAATTGTTATTAAACATATTATATATGTAGGAACACATTTGTCTTAAATTTAATGATCATTGATTGAATTTAAAAAAATTAAATAATTCATTTTGCAAAGTTCAAATTCAAATAATTACATTTCCTAAGTTTAACAAACTGGTACATTAGTTTAAACAGTATAGGTGTGAGCAAATATCCTATTTAGTGAAAATGAAAACATATATTTTAAGAATATCGGATGAACTTTTAAAGTTTTATTAATTTTCTTGAATATATTTAATCTGTAGTCATTTAAATCGTAGACAAATATATTCTTCTTATTTATACAGTATAATTGATCTGGTTAATATTCACGGAAATTTTCTAAATACGACAGAGTAGGGCGTTATGGCTATGAATAAGTAGAAAGTATAATTTTTATCGATAATCATATATATATATATATATGTGTGTTTGTTTGTTTGTTTGTTTATTTTATTGTGTCAACTGACACAGCGTTCGACCTTTAAAAAAGAATACACACACATCTATGCATAACAATTACAGAAAACATATATGTATTTGGCTGTGTGTAGAAAATCCTCGTATTCATAGTGATGAGAAGGAAGTGTTGGGAAGATGGTGTGTAGATGTTTGGCCTGGACGTCATATAGGGGAGTGGAGAGGGGTGCGAGATGGAGGAAGGTGAATTGTCACGTCAGAATGTGACTTACTGACGACATCAGTGCTCCGAGTTGGTCAACAGAGACTCCCGGACAGCCAGCTATAGGTGACTGTGGAAACCAGAGGACGACTCAGTCTGTATTATCTTCACTGGAGCCGAGCTACTGCTCCTCCTATCTTTGCACATCCTTCTTCCAAGTGTCAATGATGTGTGCGTCTCTTTTCCTTCCTCGAACGTTGAGAGAGAGAGAGAGAGAGAGAGAGAGAGAGAGGGTGGATGGTGTCTTCATAGTTCTTCTGTTTGGTTTAGAAAGATTATTCGTTGACGCAGGTATCTCCAGCACCGCAGGATCCGATCCTACAAACAGCTTTCCTGTTGTCTCTTAGACAAGCGTCTGTATATCATTCTGACAATGGCATATCTTTCTCACATTTCATCCCTGCCTGCATCGTTCTTCTATTTTCAATATTTCATTGTTAAGCCTTATTTCAACACAATATAGCGACTTAGTCATTTGTATTGTCACACCTGTTACATAGTGAGGGATACTTTTGTTGCATAACAATCTATTTATTTATCATCTATCATCGTTGTTGGAATTAAATTATACTTTAAATACCTATTTTATTGATTAATTATCTTTTAAGCTAAATCTTCCAATTATTTTATAAATACATCACATTAGCTTACACAGCTAATAAATATAATCTCGCATTTGAGGGATATATATAAATCTTAATTAATTAATCGCCACATAGACTTGAACTATCTAATCGATCGATATGGGGTGATAAAAAAACGATCCCCTTTTATATATAAAAAGAATGTATCAATTCATACGGTCATAAGATTTATTAAATAACAGTAGCAGGCGTGCAAATTTCATCTGACTTAAGATACATAATATTAACTATTTCTATCACATGTACACACACACATACATACAAAGATACATACATACATATGTAGTACTTAATAATTAATTGAATTAATAAAATCTAACATATTTCAACTGCATTTTTTTATAAAAGGGGTTTGTTTTTATCACCCTGTATTTAATCGATAATTAGCTCAATACTGCAGCTCAAATCAGTTTGTTAGTGCTGAGGAGAGTTGTAGCTAAGTGGGTCTAGGACTCCTGCCTTCACACCAGAAGGTAGCAAGTTCGAACCCCGGTACATACTCCTGCCTTCACACCAGAAGGTAGCAAGTTCGAACCCCGGTACATACTCCTGGCAGCATTGGGATAATTATCGATTGATTAGTTTAAGCCTATAATAGTGGCTAATTAATTATAATTTGTATAATATATATGTTTATTATTATTGATCTTATATCGACAGTGATATTACAGATTCGATATAGGCAAATATATTAGAGGTGGATCGAAGACTACGGAAAATAGAGTCCTTGAGGTGAATCTTTTAAATTATATTTCACGATGGTATTCCTTGGGAGCGTTCAGAAATGTTAACCATATTCTTATAAAGCAAATATATATTCTACAGAACCGTAGCATTCTATTTTAACATGCGACGAGGTGTAGTCCCTGTGTGTATATAATAATGTGTATTATCAAATTAAATATCCAATCAAAGGCATATATTCTGCATTGCAGTTGGGATTCGAACCCTTATTTGGGGGTAATGCTAGTATATCTGAAAAATACATCAATAAAGGTATAAATTTACATACTTGCAACAAATTACTTCACCTTAAGTTATTACATGCATAACTATATTTATAGGTGTAGGTTAATTGTACACTTTCTACTTTGACATGCGTGCGTCATGCTCACTGACAACGGCTTATATATCATCATATTCTATTTCATCTACCCCAATCTTACAGTCGAGTTCTTCCATTTTATTTAACTAGATTTACGGCATGAGGAATGTTTCAAATGCCCACTCTTTTCCTGCGCATTATAGTTATATAGGCTCGTGAAAGTAACTGCAGAAAGTCGTTCTGAGGTGTCGATACCGATATGAAACTATAATAGTTGCAGAAGATGACTCAATACATATATTATACACACTAAAGGAATGAAGCAAGTCGGTTTGCAACATATTTCTTCCTCTTTGTATAGATACTACCTGTGGAGTTTTCATCTTAGCGCGCGTACGCAAAGGAATGTTTGCAATATACCTTAACACATAAAAGTGAATTACGTCATAATGGTACGCTATTATACATGCTGCATAATATACTTAGTCTATAATAAACTTACGTTTTCTTGAAAATGCGTAGAAAATTATAGTTCTTAGACATTATAAAAATTAATTGAAAACTTTCAATAACAAATTGCATGAAGTGAAATTAATAAAAATTATAGTTCTAATCAAGTAAGTTAAAAGCTACATTTTTATTTAAAAATTAGAATTTCTCGATTCAATCACTATAGATATTACTTTTAATATTTCAGTAGATGGAAAATCGGACCCCGAAAAGCAAATATCCGCCATATTATTTGCAACTCGGCGACTTTATTGATTTGTAAATAATGCGAAAATTAAATAATGGTAGAAATTTGTTGCGCAAATTTATTTAAATTTAAATCAATAAAATATTGATATGCATTAAAAATGTTTTAGCTTTATGTTATATAGTTTATACGTAGTTTAAACTAACAAATCAATTACCTAGCCCCTAGTAATTAAATTAATAAAGAAATACTATATATCAAGCTTTTCGTTTACTGATCTTGGCTATAAATAGTAACTAATATCTATGATTAAATCATATATTAGATATCTCAAAAGTTGAGGTTTTGGAAAATTGATTTTTATGTTAATCCTTATAATGCAATCTATAAATAAAAGACTTATATAAGAGTGACGGATCCATGGATGGGGCCTGTATGCACGTGCTCCCCCCCCCCTATAGCATTATTAACGTCTACTTTTTTTAAATCGAGAAAAACATTGACTTGGCATGTGAATTTCCCTATAATCTATGCAAGTGTATCTCTACCCATGCCTTATAAGTACGAAATAACAGTAGAATTATTGGACGCCTAATTGCGAAATAACAGTATAGACTTATTATAGCGTCTAAGTGTGAAATAACAGTATTCAAATAAAATGGTTCTTATATATTCTTATGTAGGTCACTGTGGGAAAATCGGCAGGAATCTAACAAATGATTTTATTTATATTTGATTGCATACAAATTAGAAATATATAATTATTTAGGAAATATATATATACATATACATTTAACTATCTGTTAAAATATATATTTCTTTAAAATATCATATTATATTTAAAAAATTTAATTGACTCCTTTTTAAGGCATCGATATAAGGCAAAATATACATATATAGAAAATAATTTAAATTTATGAATATATTTTTCATGGCAAGAAACTTATTGCAAGCTCCCGCTTAACAAATCCTGGATCTGCGACTGGAAAAAGTGAATTGAACTTTGTAAGATCGTAACCCCATGCACCCCACACGAATAATTATATGGTTCCTCTATAAACTAACATGCTATAACAGTGTATATGTATACTCGACAAGAAGCAAGTACCATGATTTGGGGCATTTCATTTTTGTCTATATAGGTATATACCTAATTATTTAGTAATAAGTGGAGATTATATTAAAGCAATACTCATTTCTCACCTGTGAGACTGACATTCAATTTAACGGGTAACTCATAGCCTCAAACATTGTATAACTAAACATTTATGTAAAATTAACAGAAAGAAAAGATCTAAATAAAGATACAAATTGTCTGACTTTAGTCGGATTATAAGAACAATTCATAAGAGAAAGTTCTATACCTATAACCATGGCGCAGGCTTGCAGACAGTTCAACCAGATAAACGAAAGTATTTCATATACTATAAATAAGGAAAAGCACGGATCCACTTATTTCTAATGAAGCGTAGAAAATCCCCTTTTATTAGGCGCATATACTTAAGCGATTTATATACCATACACGCATTCATAACCTAGCTTTATACACAAAAAACAGACCCAAAATTACGATTTATCCTGTAAAAAATATTCTACAGGCTTTGTTGAAATTATAGATGAAAAATGTAACCAAACGATCAAGACGTCTTGTCTTTTTAAATATAGTTATATCTTTAAGTTGTAGAGTGAGTCTCGACAATGACCAGCTGAGCGCTAATAAGCTGTGAAAACTATTGTGCTCTTCGTGATACAAATGATCGCTAATTATACACCTTAAATCTCTACTATGTAATATAATGGTGCAGACATCTGTCCGCAAATAGCCGTCCATGGGAGCGAACAATGAACGCAACCTTTTTCTAAAGGAAATAATATATTTAAATCTAAACTAACTACTTCAAATTTCTGTAGGACTAGTTACGAGTACCTACCTACCTATACTAGGTATTAAAAAATGTTTAACAATAATCGAAATACCTACTAATTAATACTACATCATTAATACCTATTCAACCATTGTAGGTATAAACTAAACCGAGAGGATACAATGAATGTTGTACAATCATCTATCTGGGAAAGTTGCTCATTTGCGCATCTTATAGGCCAGGCAAATGCACCCGTCGTCTTTGTCGCCATCCGCGACACCCACTCTTATCCAGCTGACGCCATATTCTTCTGTCGCCGGTAGATGTTAGTATTATGTAGGCTCAACCAATCATCATTGCCAGTTAACAAAGTGTTGATTCCTAGTGGCTATCTAGTTCAGAAGTACCTGAAGCGTCGATAGACTCACCAATCCCTTTGACGATACCAATCAACTGTATTTCAGCAGCTAACAGGTAGTTTAGCAGAACTGGTAGGTAGCACTGCTTTTCTGCATAATTAACCGTTTTTATACCTAAAAAGCTGAGATAACAAAATCCGTTAAGTGCGCGTGTGTATCTCTATATACCTACATTGATTCCTTTTCACAGGAAAATTTGTTTTCTATCAATTGAATACCTTACTATGCTAACGTGATTACTACAGTTCCGCTACTTTAAGGAAAGAACTGGATATGTTTAATCCTTACTCGCACCCCTCCCTGGACACGGGCGGGTTCAAGCTTCCAGGCGCCCACTCTACTCCTCACGACTTCACGGGTCAAGCGGCCTTCCCCTGCGGACCCTCGGTGAACCAGTCCTACGCCAGTCCTCAACAGCCCACCTACAATCCCGCCAGAGACCTCTTCCTCAGGCGTCACGCACACGAGCCTTCGAGCTCCTTCGGCTACGACCTGTTTGGCTCGGCCCCTGAGCATCCAGGAATTGGATTCCCCGAGAATCCCTCCGCCTGTGTGTCCGGGCAGCCGGGCCCTCGCCTCACGGATGTCTACAGCAGAGGCAGTCAAGGCAGCGGGGTCGTGGACCTCCCTGAAATGACGAACCATCAGTATCCCCCTCCAACGAGCCATCCCCACTTCTCCGCGGCGGCGATGAATCACTTCGGTCACCCGGCGATGAACCACTTCGGCCACCTGCATCCCGCGATGTCAACCTACGCTGGCCAGCAGGTCCTCTACCGGTACCTCCAGCGCGGGGGCGGCGGGGTGGGAGGCTGCTCGCTCTCCCAGGACTATCGGTGTCTTTGGCGGGGACGTCAGGGGGCACAACAGAAGACCTGCGACAAGACCTTCGACAATATCCACGAGATTGTGAATCACATCACGATGGAGCACGTTGGCGGGCCCGAACAGGTGGACCACGCGTGCTACTGGCAGGAGTGTGCCCGCGAGCTCAAGCCCTTTAAGG
Organism: Invenusta paracnida; assembly: GCA_036023295.1. Taxonomy (NCBI): domain Eukaryota; kingdom Metazoa; phylum Platyhelminthes; order Proseriata; family Coelogynoporidae; genus Invenusta; species Invenusta paracnida. The sequence continues at coordinate 19,269 of JAYRBW010092404.1, forward strand.
CCAAGTACAAGTTGGTGAACCACATTCGCGTCCACACGGGTGAAAAGCCATTCCCCTGTCCCTTCCCCAGCTGCGGGAAAGTCTTCGCCAGGAGTGAGAACCTCAAAATTCACAAACGTACTCATACAGGTAATTCTACTTTATGCAATCTTCAGTTTGGTCATTGTCGTCGTCAACTTTGCAATTGATTGACTATAATATATCGAATGAAGCAAAGCGTGTTATCTCAAATAAATCTTGCAGTAGCTTAACTGTAAGTAGCTTTTCTGTAGCCTATAAGAATCTAAAAATAAACATCAAAGAACGTTTTCATCAAAATTTTGAAGGTTTTTTACATGATAGAAAAATCACAGATACATGTTTTATGTAGGTTAATATGTGAAATAATAGGCAAATAATTGAAAATATTATTTCTTGATTAGTAACATTTTAAATTTGGCCAAACTATTTCAAGAATTAGCATTCAGCAGTGTTTTATATTTTTTATATCGATTTCTATATATTTGTCCTCTGAAATCAATGTATCAAATAAATCGTTTATTATCATGTTACACACAAATTTATTAATTTAAATGAGCCTTTAAAATGTGTTCCTTTATAAATAAGGTTTTGCGAGCTTTTATGTTGTCCCTAGTATTATCTCTATTTACATGACAAAATATACTTTCTGTTATTATATCATCTCTACTAAACATGAATAACACAAAGAAAACATACGAAAAGATTGGAGATGCTCAACGTGTATATTGAATATTCATCTGTATAGCTTTACAAATTAGTCAGAATAATATGTCGAATTGATTTTAGGACTTAATAAGGGGAAGGTGTCAGTGCCTCTCTGTGAATTAGAGACGTGCTATTCGCGAATACTCAACCTTCTTGGCATTATCTTCGCAGCGGGCATTTCCGCTTGTTATCCCCAATCTTTAAGACAAAATGGGAGCAAGAATGAAATGGAATATTGATTCAATACAACTTCTTTGTGTATATAATAAACTTCATTATAAGGACTATTTAACTATCAAAATAAGCATATAATGAAGTCTACAACAGAAACATACTTCCCCTTTCATGGAGTTACATTATTACAGGTCCTGCACGCAGGCGTTAGCTAGATTCACGCTGTGTATGTCTATGCCGGTGAAATAAAATATCACCATTTTTTCCCCGAATATTACAGTGCGTTTCCCTGAAATCTAACTTAAAGAATAAAAATATCATGCGACTACGCATATACAATAATATGTTATATAAAATAATCAATCCCACGTTTGCTGATGATTGGTTAACTAAAATATAACACCTATCATTATACAGTCTATTATAAGCAATAATAAACAATCATTCAATCTTATTATACGTGTTGCAAAATAATTAATTATGTACATTGTTTAAAATAATTAATAATTGCTAATTTATATTGTGCTATAAGAAACATTTTATTTATTTAGGCAAAAGGCAAGTATTATAAGTTGAATATAGATCTAAAGTTTTCAATGAACTCTGTGTTCTACATATAATTTGGCAGCAATCGCTTGTATAAGTCATGAATATGTCCATTATAAATGTAACCAAGGGACTCCAATAAAGCTTTCAATTTCCAAACGCTATACTTCTATATTATAATCAATATTAGTTATAAATAACTAAGGGTGTCGCCGCCACCGGAAATTTATATGATACAAATGAACTTAATCCTTTACTCGGAAGCACATTTATATATATTTATATATAAATTATAATAATTACTTACTTTACATAGACGGCGATATGCCTTATAACTATGTAAGTAGTATTTAGTCAATGACAGCGTAAATAGT
>JAYRBW010092415.1:0-21084 GCA_036023295.1 Invenusta paracnida
TTTCATTGTTGATACAATAAGATTACATAAAATATATGAAACATATAAATTACATCTAACTTTTGAGTATACCAGAGGGGGGAGGGTGTCTTAAGGACAACTCCTCCATTTTAACTGATTTTTTTAATGAACAATTGAAGCAATTAAGCTTCCGTGACTTTTTTCAAAGCAAAGTCTTACATAATGGTCCGTGACAACATTCTAAATATGCACCCATTGTAAAATATGAGTCAAATATAATGTTTATATAAAATGAAAATCTCTCTAAAATATCTACTTCGGGTGCTGATTAAATTCCTATCATGTTATAATAATTTATTAAGTACAATAAAAATAAATTTTCTTCCAGAAAGTATTAAAAACAAATCAAAATGATTTTTTTTTAAATGATAAAAATGAATATTTGTATCTATTTATTTATTTATTAAAAAAAAAATTTTTGCCATTTTTTAGTTATATGATTGAATACAAAACCTTTAGTTGTAACTTTTAAACAAAGTTTGAGTTTTCATATTAATTTTTTTTTAAATAATAATCTATATATCATAAAAATATATATTAAAATGAATATTATTTTAATATTGAAATTGTAATATATTTATTGCAAAATTAGAAATCTATGATATGGCAAGATAATAGGTTTTTCACACAATCATTTATATGTATGTACAAATATAATTAATATCCAATACATCCTATAATTCTACAAGTGCACTCGTTTATCAGCCAACTTATTTAAGAATGACACAAAATTCAGAATGGATTAACTTGAATAACAGAAATAATTTTTTTTCGTTTCTTGCAACCCATCTCCCTGATTGAACGTGGAGATGTTGAAATCAATTTATTTACTTTAGAATTACTACTTTACTCGAGGCCAGTACACCACTCCGATAGAATATCATTGTAGCTGCCTGTTTATTTATGACACAGAAATCTATCCACTTGGGGGGTAAATAGCTGATGACTATCGAGAGATTAGAACAAGATCAGAAAATAGTAGAATACAATAAATATGTACATCTATTACACCTTCTTAAATGACATTTTTATTATATGTATATTAAAAAATTAGATATTTAGTCGTTTCATGTATTTTCTAAATTTTCTGTTATTTAAATATAATTTAAAATTATAAATGTTATACTACATTTTTAGAAACACAGATAAACATGTTTCTGAAATAGAAATTAACACATGTGTAAATACCACTTGTGCATGCCAAGAGTTTGTATATTACATTATGCTTATAACGTGTATCGAACTAATTCACAAACAAATGACATGTTATAATCACGAAGTGCAGCATCCCCACGCAGCGTCAACGTGGCAGTGTCTCCTGATTTCCTTGATGAGATTGCTGCACCGCCCCCAAATTTCGCGAAGTAACTGGAGCAACGCGGGTGTCATTGGCACAAGAATAGCAATTACAACTGTCTGCAACTCGAATTTGACGTAACACTGAGAGCGAGGCCTCCCGGAAAGCCCGATTACTCACTGCGTAGATGAAGGGGTTCATGAATGAGTTACATACACCAAGCCAGGGAAGCGTGTACTCCAGAAACCACCCAGGATTGATGCGCATACCACCCAGTGCAACAATCAACTGGGTCAGAAAGAATGGAGACCATGAGACCAAAAACGCGCAAACAGTGATGAATATGGTCCGTGCCGCCTTGGTGATGTGTCGGAACTTGCTGAAGGATGTAGCGGCGTTGTTAGGTGTTGACGATATTGTTAGGGCAGCCATTGTGCGCACATGGCGTCGAGCAATGAAGAATATGTGCAGATTGCAGACAATGGTGAGACAGAGACAAGGAAGGAAGACCCCAAACGCGTAGACAATCATGAATATTCGACTCTTGAAGGTATCTACAAAACTCGCGAACACTATGGGATTATAGCCGACTGCGCCAAATTGGAAACAGCCGAGCGCGTGGAAGGTGATATTCAGGACCCAGATAGTGAGAATACTTATGCGCCCCTAAACAGAAGACGTAAAAAGCATGTAAAACATTATTAGTGGACAATTAATTAATAGCTCGATCATATTATGTTTTTGGTTAAAAACCTAATTAAAAATATATAGAATAAAATGATTATTATTGATATATATAATTAAACTTATTAATTATTCACACACACGCATGTAAATATATATTATAGACTATTTATTTCTCTAGTCTAGCTAGTTAACAGTAATTCTACAATAATATGCATTTCATTAACTACGACGTTTTTAATTTTGATAATAATAACAAAATAATTTTAAATAAATATATTACATGATTATTTCGTTCCTTTAAGCCAAAATATATACTAGTGTTTAAGGTTATAAAATATACACTAATGAAAATTAATAATTAATAATATTTGATTCACCTGTGAAATTCTAAAGACATACAATTTTTATAAATTCTATGCAATAAGTATTAAAACGTTTTGGTTCGTATATAAAAATGCAGGATTTAAGTCATTATAGTCTGCCACTACAGAACATGCAAATAATTGTTCTCTTATAAAGTTTTATTCCAAAATATTAAGTTATCTATACAACTTGAAATAATTTCGATCCACTTATTTGTAAATACATCATATACTTGAAATATTACTGTATATAGCAAAATAAGTACTCTCTATAAAATGTTATTAATTGAAGTGTCAATTAAAACGTGGGAAATAAGTTTGTTTGGTTTAAATGGTAATATTATAGATATGCATACGTATAAACTTGAAAACTGTGCGTAATGCATCAGAACCATTGACCAGCCGTTTATTTTCTTATTTATTTATTTTAAGAATAATGATAAATATTTTAAAAGAAAATTTAATGAACAAGTAATACTTGCTTGGTAGTGTAATCATCGCAGACAAACAATTATTTATACTATCTATTTTATATGTCATATAATATATAATATATTATCTTTTATATTATACTATAGTATATTTGAATAAATCATGTTATCCTCGGTTATCCTAAAATAAATATCGAAGAAAATCTAGGCTAAACGGTTTTTTTTGTTTAATATTGAAAAGCATTTTGTTGTTAATTTTAGCATTTTTATATGACAGAATAAAGGTAGACGATCATATTTTTTGTATAGTGCAACAAATATTATGAAATTATTTAATCCAATAGAGTGTAAATTAATCAAGGGCCATATCAGATTTAGATGTTGGATGCAATAACTTTTTTGTTTTGTGCAAAGTCGCAGGCTGTTCACCTTCGATTCGTTCATTCCAATAATTTCAACAATTTCATATACAACCAATCTTGGTGCCCTAAAGCTCTTTTTACTTCAATCATTTCAGTGATAACAAGGTTTATAAATATTCGATGACTCTACTATTGTTCTATTCGACTGAATGAAACGTACAACTCATACTTACATAAATAAGTGAAGCATTCTATGAAAAAGATAACACGTTAAATCGTGCTAAATTCGTATTTTACGTAGTAATGTACTAAACTTCAAAAATTCATAATATTATTTAATTTGAAAGTTCTGTATTAATGTACCTAGAATTTAAGATCACTACTCATTCAGTTGAAAATTAAATATTATATTAAAGAATTGCTATCATTATCAAAACAATTGAATTAAATTAAACAAATTAAAGATCAAACCGACAAACCTTGCCAACTGACCAACTCGTCTCATAACTGAGCGGCCGAGAGATTGCTATATATCGATCCAATGTCATTCCCGTTAGCGTGCAAATTGACACAGAGACCGAGAGAGTGACCATGAAGCCTGCCATCTGACTCTCCAACAATCCTGGCCACACATCAGCGAAGGGATAGCGCGACTGAATCACGACAATCACCCCTACGAGGAAGTCGGCACAGGCGATACTGAACATGTAGTTACCGGCGTTGTCATGGAGAGCTGAGCAGTTCGGGATGAGGTAGAGTGTGAAGCCATTGCTGATTAGGATGAGCAGCCCCACCACGAGAGGTGTGACCTTGCAGCCGAAGGGGATTCGTTTGCAGTGTGGCATATTGTAGGAGTCACAGGTTGGATAAGGGGTTGTGGCATTCATCCACCAGTTGGTGATATTAAAAGAGGATTGCTCCATGTTGCTCCTGAGTCTAGTGAGTAAGAGGTAATAGTCAAGTAAAATTAAAGGAAAATGTAGCGTACAGGAAAAGGACATTTAGATATATTGTGTAGTTAAAGTACATATACATTACTAATGCAGTTGCTTTGATTAAAATGATTGTTAAGTAATTGTCATTGAACAAACTTATGAGTGCCTCTCTGACAAATTTTGTAAGTATTTTATTGGCGTTATTATAAATTCCTCTTTGGACTGTTTCCGACTTTAATATCATTATTACTTTCATTTACTTCATATTTGTAGTTTCTAAATTTTGTTACCCATTTCCTTTCTTACGCAGTTTATTAAGCAATAATTTACAATAGTTCTTAAGATTAGGCTATATTTGATTATTATTGCATTTAAATATTCAAATAATAAACAAAACTATATACACTAATTTCATTTAATAAAAATATTACATAGAATTTACGTACTTGATTTGAAAATTATTTTTACACTCGTTTTTAAGGGGCAATTTGTCATGTTTAATGTATTTCAGAGACATTTTTCTAAGTAAAAGTGATGTTATAATTATTGTAAATAAATATATTTTACACTATAATCTAGTTACAAACAGTGAAAATTCAAATACACAATGAGATACAATCAGTAGCTATATTGAAAATTATTGAAAATACTAATTATTCAATTTTCTCCACATTATAACATGTAGGGGTTGATATCTAGTTTATACGCCATTTGCCATTTACATTTTAAATATAAAAACTGCTTATTCTATATCTATATTTTCACAATTTTTTCCACTTTGAAAGTTGAGTTAGTATAACATCAAGAACTTCTTATAATATTTCTATAAAAATTAAAATTAAATTCTTAAATTCTGTTACATTTTGCAAATACAATAATATAACTAAATGCAATAATATTACATAAACAAAAAATTTGACAATTAATACAATATTTGAAATTTTATTTCTAAATATTCATTTTTAGTCGAGAATAATACCTTCATATTATCTTACTTCGTTGGGTATACATATTATTAGTAGTTGTTCTTATGTTGAGATTTTTGTAGGCAATTATTGGTATTTCAAATTCAAAATATAGTCATTTCAGTTTCCTTCAGTTTCTACCTAAATAGTGGTAATATATGCTTCATAAAACCATCCATTCATTTTACCCACGTTAAACTAACAATTGTTATATTATTTTTAAATCAAGTTTCAGTTTTATTCCATTGTATGTAGTATGAAAAAACAAAACAAAGTAATATGCTTTGTCGTCAAAAGTATCAACAACAACCTGCTGGATGTCTCAGTAAATGAGAAGTCGTTTGGTTTCAGACAAGTTTCATAAAACCAATCATGGTTTTGCTGTATCCGTTATACTCGTATACGAAACTAAAAATATTGTTCAAAATGTCATACCAACTGTATGCAAAAGGAAATATGTACTCAATATTTGCATACTACGCTATAAGCTCCTGCCATTAAACTAAATAAAAGAACTACAGTGAACTACATACACTGACCCTTCCGTATTAAAGTTCGATTTTTTAACAATCATATGCATTGTTTCATCTTTCGGACAAATTAGTTAATCAATAATAATTATATAAGTGCATATAATCCAAAGTCTTCGAAAATTAAATGTTGTTTAGTATGTGACTTGGATAGTTTTACTCTGAGCAATAAGAGCCCTTTTAGCATTTTGATAGATAAGAAAGATCTCGTAAGACTTGTAATATCTTATTTTTGAAAAATGCGAGAATCTGCAAGAAAATTACAGTTACAATTTTCATTAAAACACGAACAAATTTGTTTTCTTTAAACAGTTTTTGGGCTATAAAAATATTTCTTGTATTTCTCCTATAGGCACAGTTACGTAGCGTTGTTAAGCAGACGTATTGGAACAAATCGATACTTCTTTATTGATTTTACACAATTAGGTATATTATTTGTGCTCATGTATTTTTATCTATTTTTTTCTATAAACACGTAAATATTGCTTAACAATTTAGTATATAATTTATATTATTTGATATCAAGCGTCTAAATTACAGTTATCAAAAATTTCTTTTCTGGTTGTTATTGATCCATTTCTATAAATATATGTGGCTCACTTAAACACCATATATATAAATATGGCTATATACATACTTACTGTTACACGAAAAATATTTGACAACTCAAAAGTCAGATATAAAATATGGCATAAAACTTGCATTGTGTACATGTCTGTTTTAGCAGAACAGGAAAGCAAATAAACTCACAATTTCATTGACCAGAAATAAGTTAATAGGATTCGGTCGAATGTGTGTGATACGTACATAGGTAGGTATATGACAATCTTAATTATATTTACCAAAATCTTTTGCCTCACTCCATCAGCACTATGAAATTAATAGCAAAACCTTCAAATATGGCAATAAATCACCCCATTTTGATGTAACGCACTAATACTTTAAAATTAGCGATTTTTTTATATATTGATATTCAAAAATTTCCACAAAATATAATGAAGATGTTATTTTAATAATAAAAAGGGCACATGGAATTTCATTATTTGTACAGTTTTTTATTTACAATAATATTTCCGGTCTCGAAGTTAACCTGAAATATAGCGTGGCGGGGAATGGGGAGGCTAAGTAAAAGGGCCCCTTCTCACCTATGTTTTAGACATAATTTATTAAAATATATACGTATATTGACACCATGTTATCAATCGTATATGTTCAAAACATCTTTGTTTAACTACAAGCAAGCACAATTTCAATTATGCTGTTGTTATTGTTATCGTTAACTATTATTTTTAAATGTGCCTAGAAATCGTAAAATAAACTCAACTCACTCGATTTCCAAGAAAATGTTATCTGGATATTCCGTCGGTATGCATTTTTCAATGAATCAATAAATTCAAATGTCAGAGAGCAATTGAAGAAACAAAGAAGAAGCACAATCAATATCAGAAAAAAATTATCTTTTCCCTTTACTGGAAAAAAAGTGTCTTATTCACTCAAACAGTAAGATTTACCTAAAAATAGATCTACAACAGATTGACTTCTCTGCATGGAAACTTCAGTTATTATTGTATACATATTATAAAGCTTTTAAAAAATAACAGAGGCAAGAGTGAACCCGGCAACATGTAGAACCCGGCGAGATGTTTGAGTCGAACTAACAAAGGGGTTGAATAATACAAACAATTTTGTGATGCGCTGTTTAGAGAATATTATTAAGAAATTTTACTGAAACGGATAAACAGAAAACGGAAGAACCGAGTGAAAGATAGCGGATTTCGCTGCAATGTTATCCTCTGATGAAGCCTCTAATATTATGTCTTTCCCATCATACCTGCGAGCCATTCAAATGTTATTCTATTGGTTTAATAGGATTTGAATCGGCATGCGTTTCTCTGTACCAGTCTCCCCTGGCTCACTCAACTTCCCCTGAGAAACGTAAACAAATGAGACACGTGTTTATGATGACGAACAAATAACTCTCTTTTCCGTCTAAGACGATCCTATGTTCGCCTCGGGAGATATATAATGTGTATATATTCAAACTGGGCGCCTCTAGGAAGTCTCACTAATTACATGTGAGGTTGTTTGGCTTCCTGTGAAGTTGATTTACAAAAGGGTGACTTGCGCCATCAATACGTCGTTGCATGTTGTCAAATTTCGTCTAATTCCGAAGAAATTGAAAATTAAATAATATAAGTGAAATGATATTTATGGTTTATCGAACAATTACGAGTGACTCATTACAGATACACATGCATTTGAACTATAAATACAATTTACATTTTACTAACTATAAATTGTTTTCTCTTTATAGATATATGTATATATGCTATGCTTGATCAACTAATTTATACGCAAAATTAGTGTAGCAAATTGTTTCGCAGTTACTATATTTTGTTGGCAAAGTTTCCTTACATCTAAATGTTCTCTATATGAATGCTAGTGGGTGTATTGGATGTTATTTTTTAATTATAAATAATGAAAAATATATGTAGAATATTTACATATATTTCCATGTACAGAAATTTTAAAGTGAAGTCATATGCCGTAGAAATAATAATAGTATTAATACGAATGATTGATTTAGTTCCTAATATTTATGTAGTTATATAAGTTAATTAAACTACATAGTAATACTATACATACATACATATATAGCGAAAAATGCGATTTGATAACAGAAAGTCAAAGTCAAATTAATAGGTGCAATTGTTTTTTGTGAGGTATGACTAAAAATAAAATATTTACTTTAAACGTACAATCGAAACAAAATAAATATTTTATTATAAGTATTAATATGAAGTCCTAAAGTACCAATTCTTTATTTTATTTACAAAAAATAAATCTAAAATTATATCAGTAAAGGTATATATATAGATATAGTCTCTTTACCATTAAGAAAACTAAATTTCAGAAAAAGTGTAGATTTTGGATTACAATTAACTTTTAATAAAGTTCAAATCCGAACATTTTGGGTTTAAATGGTAATGAGTCTAACACATTCATAGCTGTAATTATTATTATATAGAGTCCGTAAAAAAATTGCGTTTTTAATAATTACTCCCCATATTCTGACAGACGCATCCAAAGAAAAAAAGGTTGAATGAAGCCGAGAGATGTTGCGTACTCTCTCGAGGAGGTAAAGAAAGGTCATAATAATACTGATGAGAAATGAATTTATTTTCGGAATGTGCCTCCAAAAGAATGCCAACGCGCCTGGATAGACAATGCAGGAGATCGCCCTACTATGTCCAGGTAAACAATATTAGACAAAAAGATATTGGTAATTGTGACCAGCAACTACGCCAAGTCCTTGACTTACTTCGAAGTGCTTCACGACGGAGGTTCAATCAACTCTGAGAGGTATTTTCAATTTCTGTATAACATGGTTGCACAATTTCAAGCAACACTGCCAACATGGGAATTAATACTGCAACACTACAACGCAATACCTCACGTTGCCCAACAGGTCACAAAAAGGGTTGAAGAAGAACACATCTCCCTTCTGAAACCGGCAACTTACTCACAGGACACCAATTTAATGGACCGATTTCTCTTTCGCAACTACGAATGCTTCAGGCGAGGACATGATTTTGCCTAACTCGCAAGAGGTAAGCGAAAACTATCAAGCATTCCTTATACCTCACAGACAGTAGCAAATATGTCAAAGGAATTGGAGAATCTGAAATCCCATCTACAGAGCATCATTCAAGTTGAAGGTGGTATTGTTACTTGTTCGGCAACAATGTACATTTACTATTTTATCACATGTTGATGTTATACTTTAAAATTTATTGTAAAAATTATAATTATACTTTTCACTAAAAAACGCATTTTTTACGGACCCTATATTATATGTCCTGCTCAGTGATTACTCTCTTCATATGTAAATACGTCCATATACATACACTTGTAATATAATCCATTACAATAGTAATATAGTTAAATTCCTATGCACATAAAATATTGAGATACAGACTTGAATATAAAATATATAGGTAGTCTATAGGTATTTTCTATAATCATTTTGACACTGCAGCACAATACAAATATTCTTATTTAGTAATGTTTAATTAAACTTTTATTGACAGCATCAACAAATAATTTTCTTTCTTCAAATTTTGTTTCTATTATTTTGAATTTTATGTTTCGATCACTTAAAGGTTTAGTTTATACTTTTTATGTTCATGTATATATTTTCATATATTTTCAAATTAGTTTAATAAATTAATATAAATTATTATTTATAACTATCCTCTGAATAAAATGTTTTATTGTAAATGACATTTTCCATTGTATAATTATATTTATTACCCTTATATTTCTATTTCAATAAATATTGATTAATAAGTATATTATGTATTTTTCTAAGTTTTATCGATACGAAGATTTAAAAGATTAAAAGATTAATAACGATCTCACATGATATATTTCATAGAGCGTTGATAAATGTTGTTTACGTTTTATTTATGTTTGATTATGTGGAGATATAATCAAAATAAAGCGCATATTATTTCAAATATTGTATGATAAATAAACATATATTTAATTAGTAAAACATAAATTAATATAAATTATACAAGTTGTTCACACGGTACCTACGAGTATACCACACTTCAATTACAAATATATCAGGAATGGAACAAATTACAGTTTTAAAAATTAAAACATTTACAAAAGGTAATAGAATGGACATTTCAAAATGTAGTTAGAATGAATATGGTTCACTGATTCTGAATCGATCTCAATACGAGACTGGACATCTTGAAAAATCTGAAGTGTCAAAAGAAAATATTTATTAAGTTTGTTAAATTACTAAAATATGGTTGGTATTGTACTCAATAATAATTATAAATATGACTATTGTTACTTTTAAGTTATATATTTTCAGTTAAGACACCCTGTTAATATTTTACTTTACAACACAAACAGTCTGAATTTTAAATAAACTGACTAAGAACTATTATAAATTTATCATGTTACTTATATATTTGTTATATTACTTTTTTTAACGACATGTACAATTATGGAGAGAGATAAATTTGTGATTTTAATGTAACGATTGCTAATGATAATTATAACGATTAAAAATAGAAGGCACTGTAATAGTTTCAATATTAAACACCTTATTGCACTATTCTGTATTCAAGATAAAAGGTTTAAAAGGTATAAATATATATATGTATGTATTACTTCTTTGCATTTGCTAGATATATTAATATAAGCCAAAAATGGCAAAAAGTGTGTTAGCTCAATCCATAAAAGAAATGAAATATCCGTTAAATGTGTCAACTCTTTAGTTAATAAAATTGGACTTGAACTAACTACATAAAAAGCCTATTATACTAAAAGCATTTGACTAAAATATATATAATTGTATATAACTTCATTAAATTTATTGTGTTTTTGTTCATTTTATGTATTCATCAATTTAATTTTTGATTTTTATGTTGATTAAGTCATAGGTAAACGTATTATAATGGCAGGAATACACTTAATAATTTGCTTAAGAATAAAAAACGGAGTTAGCTCAAGTCCAGTATTATTAACTAAAGAGCTAACACATTTAACGGATATTTCATTTCGTTTTATGGGTTGAGCTAACACACTTTTTATCCTTTTATACTTATATTAATATCCCAATTTTTTGCTGAATACATTATTTTTATTTAGTTTTTCACGGCAATTCTAACAATATAAATTTTGTTCTTGCAAAACACATAGTAACTGTCGTTTTAACGCTAAAAATGAGCTATTTATAACGTGTTAGATAGGAAACAGTTGTTGGTAGGTAAAACTATTATTTTTCTTATCTCCGGGACATTTCCAATATATTATCAACATTTCATAAAAATCGCTTAAAGTTTATTGGTTTTAAACTGTGGTTGCTATGCAAAATCTAGGCCGATAGCAATTTAGGTAAAAATGTCATTTTTCTCATCTCTGGGACATTTACAATATATGTTCAAAATTTCATAAAAATCGCTTAAAGTTTAGGGTGTGTTATTGGGGTCCGAAGTATAAAAAGAAGAAAAAGAAGAATTACTAAAAAGTTGTTTTTTACACCTTGATATCTCAGGTTCTATAATTGATATGAAGATGAAAATTGGCAAGCTTATTAATTTTCGAAGGCTCTACATGATAAAAGTTAACTTCTTTCAAAATATAAATTAGTTTTTTAAATGGTAGCTGTTTTAAAAATTGTAGTTCTTGAGGTATTCTAATATACTTTACTGTACGTAGGTTGCTCGTTTGAACTAACAATCTACTATCGTAGATTTAGATCCTAAACAAAGAATTATTAGACGAAGTGAGACGAAAATTAAGTGTGACTGTTGGTTGACTAATGAGAAAATTGTCTCTGCCAGCTAGCGTCTCGAAAATCCCCTTACCCTTTTTCGTCTATTAAATAATTCTTCAAATGCCTGTTCACAGAAACCTGGTAGACAATCAAAATTTGAGTACTATTTTGTTAATATTGTAGATTAAAGTATTTTCAAACATAAAAATATGCTTTTGGGCAATAAATGTTGGCGTAAAGGACCGAATTTCATCACTGAAATGTCTTATCTTTCTTAATTTAGTGGTCAGTTGTTTAACGAGTTTGAGAGACTCTCCTTAAGACAATACCATTTTTAATGAAAAACTTCTTGATCTATTAAAATATATTTTTTGCGAAGATCATCAATGACCGTTTCTAAAGTTTTGATTTTTACAGTTAGTCGTTTTTATAACATTTTTGAATTTTTATCAACATTTGTTTCCGCTTAAGATTAGTGCGCAATAATTTATAGGAATAGTCGGGGCTGATGTTAAGTCGTACTTACGTTTAAAACGAACAAATTTTTTTTTTATGTTTTTGAAATTTCGTTTCAACTCACTGATTTTTTGTTCGCAAGATACATGTATATATCCTCAAAAGATTACACTACAGAAGTTGAATGAATACACGCAGAATCACTTAAATTTGAATTTGGAACATTAAATTATTGCATGAAATCCGTAAAATCTACTGAATGATTTTGAGTGTGTGGAAGTGTACTGCACCCCCATATAGAGTCCTCTTGAGTAGAGGTATATTTTCAGAGAAAGATGTGATAGGGGAATCTGAACACAGTATAGCATTTTTAGCCGGATTGAAATCGACACGACGAAGGGCGGAAATCCATTGTTTTCTGAACTCTAAATTAGATAATTAATGAAACAGTGGTAAGTCACATGTGTTTCCCTTACTCGAGTATTAGTGCAACCATATGGACAACACACTGTGCGTGGACGGCACTTTTTTATAACAATTAGAAGACATATAGCAATGTACGTCTATCGATTGATTCGACTTCCCAGCTGAGAGACATTTGAGAGTCAGCTGAGAGCATAGATATTAGTGAGGCTAATTACTATAACGCCATATTAGTTTGGCCAATCACTAAACTCGGGGCCAAAATGGCGACCATTTAGACAATAACTCGGGGCCTGATTTCCCATGTAGTGAATTATTAAAACAAATATCTATGGCTGAGAGTCAGTTCGCCTACGCAAGTTATTTAGCTTTCTTTCACTCCGTCTATTGATTATTTGTCTATGGCTTAGATACATACACTGAACATCATACATTTTGCAACACATCATAGAAACAAATGTTAACTTACCAAAATAAAAATTCGAATTATAAAAGATTTATCTACTGTCTTTTAACTATAAATTCTATCCATGTCTATTGATTTTCCTTCCTTATATTTGAATTTTTTTAATTTGAATAAATTCAAAATTGAATATTTATCATTTATGATTATCAATGGAAATAATTCTGTCCATGTCTATTCATTTCCTTCCTTATATTTTAATATTTTAATTGGTAAATTAAAACAATTTCTATGATGTGTAGCAAAATTTATGATGTTACAATTAATTAAACATAATTTGGAAATATTTATAATGTATCCGACCTTTTCATGCTATTGATTCCCGTCATAGTAAGTTATTTGTATACTTATATGTTTTTAAAAATAAGATATAACTACTATGCAGAGCCAGTACAGAAGTAGTCAGAACAGCGCAGAACCGGTTTTTATACATTTTTTTGTAAATATATATTTTTATATATTTATATTATTATATATTTTATATAATATTTTTGAAATCATTTATAATAAAAAAAAATATTCACCTATTATCCATGTTACTTCTTAAAAGAAGAGCTGTATTGACTCTGATATTCATCGGACGACTCATATTCGTAAGATTCCTCCCATGACTCTTCAGAGCTGTATTCATCACTCGAATCTGAAGCGGAGTCGTCACTATTAAAGCTCGATGGGGCCCAATCTGCTAAATGAGCGGATGTCACGAGCATCAAGGATCCAAGAACGAGAAACAGGGTAAGTGACTTCACCATTCTAAACCGCACTGTGTATTTTTACTACAACTAGTCAAATTCAAAAGAAAGTCTGAAATAATGTAATGTTGTAAACTTTCTGTTTTTATACTAAACCGGAAACTATAATATACGTAGTTGGTATTTATTCCCACGAAACACTAAATACATATCAATTAATTTTCATATTCAATGTATGTTTAATATATTTACTTACTTAAAGAATTATGCAAAATGTATGTTAATATTATGTAAAGTATCACGCATTGAACAATGTTATCTTTAATTTTAATTTTCACCATAGATGTATACATGTGTAAATAGATCTGATAATAATTAATATATTAAAATGTTTACATTTTATTTGAAATGGAATTAGTTCAACCATCGCACGTATATATGTACTCTTAATATTAACGCAATAAGATATAAATATGTGATTGAAGTACCGGCACATACAAATGAAATGTACACGCATAATTTTAAGATAAATAGTTATAGATAAAATGCAATTGTAGTTATAACCCGGATCAACATATAGAAAAATAATCCTTATCTCTCTCTCTCTCTCTCTCTCTTTCTCTAGCTCTATATATAACTAAATTTAAATTTAAATTCTTGCATAAATTATAAATACAGTATATATGTTTCCTCGAATGCATAATTCAATGTGCACGTACCTACACCTCACCATCTTTTGAAAATGTTCCGTAGATAGTTACTATTGTTCAAAATAATTACAAAATACACACAAATAGATTTTCTATAACTCTCTGTAAACTTGAATGTAATGTTGTCTTATTTTGAAATTAATATGAGATTAAGAACTTACATTTCATTATATTACCTGCAAACTAATAACAACGTATATTATTAACATCATAGAGTACACATAGAGAAACGACTCTAAGGGCGTTATCAGCTCCACAATAAATAAAATATATTTTTTGATAGTTATTAGTCAACTACAACTACGATAAGTACCTATTTATATATAACAAGTATCATTTTATAAATAATTAATACTAAAATAATCTATGTATTACACGATAATTAAGAAATAAATTATAATTATTGTGATTTTATTTACATTCATGTCTACCCTGGCAAATGTTTTAGCGTTGAAAATGCCAGGAAGTGATAGATTTTTCCATTTATGGCTGTAGTAATCACTAAAAATCTTAAAGTTTAGTTTTTCCAAATATAAAACAATAGCTTACAAGTAATTTAAATATTTTCATAACAAAAATAACAATACATATTTTTGTTATATATTCTGATTTCATCATATTCAAAATTTTCATTTGTATATTAACTTTCAAACCTGCACATATATGTTTATTTATTGTAAATTAAAAATATTATTTTATATTACGTCACCGACATACTATTTCTAACAAGAGTCATGGTAACCTATATAACTTAATAGACAGGTGCCATGTATCTGTCACTTAGCTTATATAATTGAATTATCATAGATCTACTTTCTCCTCACTTTAACTTGATTATAATATCTTGTTTGAAACATGTCGCCGTAAAAAAATAATGTCACAAAGTAAATGACATTTTTGGGGTAAATTTAAAAAGGGTTGTAACTTGTAAGAAGAAGGCAGAAATAATTTATTCAACCAACATTTATTAAATTACTTTATTTATAAATTTTCTCTGACAATCGTATTTATATATGTGAAGTAACATATACATATATGTAGATTTAATGAGAATGTTTGGCGCAAAATCAATCGTAACAACTTAATAAAATCCTTGCTTGCATACAACTTCACACGTATTTGTTTTTGTTGACAATATCATTCGAAATTGTAAATGGTTTTCTAATTTACCATAATATTTCAAACTTGATGTGTTAAAAACATTTTTAATAATAGCTAATTTGTCAATACTGCCTGAGACATATTTTCAACTATCTATTGTTTCTAATGTAAAAACTAAAATGTATGAAATAGTTCTAATTAGAATTTGATTGATTAAATTGACAATACTCAAAATGAATATAGTCTTATATAAATACATGTATACATGTGTGCAATATTTTAATATGTTTTTATAATACAGCTGTATATTTTCATGTGATAAATACGGAATTATTAAAATAATATTGAACTTTTTATTTAAAGAGTACAGTGAATTCACACATGTACAGTATTTGTAGATAAATATTATGTAAAGTTGCATGTTGTAGACTATATAATGTAGGTACATATATCAGTGTAGTATAGATAAGTTTACACTTTCACTGAACTTAATTTTGTTAAAATTCGTATAGATGATAATAAAAATCAACTTTATATAAACCCTCTATTTCATGTATTATTATACATTTATTTGCACTAAAATTATTGTTTCATAGTTTCATAATGTAATGAGATAATGGAACTATTACTACTCACAACAATACGATATATTACATTTTGTTATTAATGTTTAGTGCTAAATGTAACTAGCTAATTATTTAGATAGCTATAGTGCAGACAATATAGCTAGTTTATATAGAATTTAATTGTGCATATTTTCAGTGATTTTGCAGGAAATTCCATAATCTATGTGAACCAATACAGCTACTATTAGCAATATTTCTAAATAGAATGTATATTTTTCATAATATTAACTATATTTTGCTGTATCACTGGAATGTTAATTTCATTAAAATAAAAATACAGTTGAATTTTTGTTATTTTTACTGAAATGTATACTAAATACGTATCAATAAACAAATATATAAAAAAATAAAATAAAAATATAAAAGTTCTGTAGTAATTATGTTGAAAAAAGAAAACAACCAAAAATAAATTTTAATACATTTTAATTCACAACTGCGTTTCGAGAAAACATTTTCTCCTCTTCAGGTACGATAAACATACAATTGTCTAGATTAATAAGTTGTGCAAGAATAACAAAATTGAATACAAGCCGAGTTAAATAGTACGACATCTATTACATGACATTAAAAGCAAAAGGAGATAGACAGAGAAAGAGAGAAATTATGGAAGTTAAAACCCGTTAATACAAAAAGGCACCGTTATTAGTAAAATTTCTACTTAAAGGAGGATTGTGAGTTTTAATTAAAATAACTTCCTTGATCATAATATCGAAGTCCAATTAGCCTACGCTCATTATTTTAAAATAATCGTTAGAGAAAATATTGCTACAAGTATTACACTTCAGTTAATGAGTTCTTAATGAAGATTTTTCTGATCGATGCCCCTTGATCCTTGTCATCAGATGTCTTTTGGTATACTAATGTAACACATGTTCATATCACACAAACAGGAGAATTTGTGGACAATCCTAGACTTCAGTTCGGTTGAAGTTTTCGATTTTAAAGAAACATTTTTTTTAAGAATGAAAAACACAATTAATTTCAAAAATTAAATAGATTTTTAAAAGATTAATTACTTTTTCAGAAAGATTATCCATGGTTTGCCGAGATAAGGTATAAAATGGAACATATTAACATACGAACAAACCAATTAGAGAATTTTTATTAAAAAATTGTAGATGCAATTTGAAAAAAATTGAACGAGTATAACTTTTGTTTATGTATGTAGAAGAATTCGATAAATTTTATGTCGTTGTGAAATTCTAAAAATATTCTTCCAGGGAATACTTATATATTGTAGTAGTCCTGTGTTCGTTCTTCTTTTTTCGCTTTGTATAATGAAATCAGAAAACTAGGATCAAGGAGTATCGATCACAGAAAAATCTTCAATAGGAACTCATTAACTGAAGTGCAAATATACGTTAAGCAATATTTTCTCTAAATATTTTTAAAATAATTAGCGTAAGTTACTCGGATTTCGATATTATGATCAAGAAAGCTATTTTAATTAAAACTCACAATCCTCACTTAAAAAGAATTCTTTCTAAAAACAGGCATTTTTTTAAACACATTTTAACTTCCCTAACCTCTTTCTTTGTCCTTCTCCGAATGTTTTTTATGTCATGTAATAGGTGTCATACTATTTAATTCGTCTTGCCCTCAGATTGTGTTTACTTTTCCAATTTATTAATCTAAACTAATATGTAATATTACCCGCCAATTATATATTTTATTTTACTTGGAGAGATTACAATGTTGCCTCGAAATACGTTATGAATAAAAATTTATTTAAATTGGTAACTGTTAATAAAAAATAATAACGTTTTAATAATAATTCCAAACGTTTTGTTTAAGAGCCTTCAAGAAAAATATTCTTAATAATCCTGTAATAGTCTCTAATATTTTCACAAAAGTAAAATTTATTTAGTATTGTTTTAACAATAGTATCATTCTGATCATTCTTTTAAATAAATAAATAAGTTTATTTTGTAGTGTTTTAATTAAATCGTAGCATTAGTTTCATGTTATCAAGAAATAATATACATTAAAATTAATTTTGCAAAAATATAGTTAATTACATTTTATCAGTGTAAATTAAACGAGTATTTAAGTGAAATTAGAAAACAAACATTTATGAAGTAAACTTTAGTAATGTGGAGATTCCTTCATATTATTGTCGCCATTTCTCCTTTTTATTGAAACAGTTTACCTAATTGATCGGTAACAATAATTAATGACTAATTAAGCTGTACTACCTACATATTGTATTGATTTGAATTATTCCATTCCAAGTACTAACTAAACGTTAAATCTTGTATCAGAAAAACGTAAAATAATATTATCCACTAATTATGTAATTAAGTAGGCTAAAATCTTCTTGTCGTCTATATTATCTAAGTACACATCTATACAAACTCCACTGATTTTCGCCACTCTAACAAATCAAACGACAAGTGACAAAAGTTAATAACGTTGACGCTATAAGTATAAAGTAAGTCCATACTATCATCCACATCATCCGCTGTGTATTCCTCCTTTCACGGTCTATTACGTCTAAATCAAACTAGTTTTCTAATCAACTGAGATCTTCGCCAATTTGTTCATTTAAGCAAAGCCATATCGATTAGGCACGTATATTGATTGACAAATCATTCAGTCCATTAAACAAACTTAATTTATTTACCTTCTTAGCTCGCTCTGCTGGATTAGAATACAAAAGGCATGATCATATCATTCTTCTTAAAGTATAGTATTTAATTACTTTCAAATGTCTGATTGATTCAAAGTACACCAATAAAAGCATAAAAAGTTAGTTTCGTAAATGCTTTCATAAATATATTGCTAGGTTACTACGGTACTACAATACTATGGTGTGTGACAATTTACGACCTGCAAAACAATTGTTGCATTCAATTTCTGTGTTATTTATGTTTTATTACAGTAAAAATGATTTCCTCTCTTTGCAATAAAACTGGTGAAGATCGTGAAATACTGAAATGGCTTAAAAATGACATAAATGTCTCGAGTCATGACAAAATTGCTCGTTACTCGGAGAATCAACTGTCTTTCTCAATTCCCGAAAACATTGCCGAAGAGCGAGTTCTCAATCGAAATCTCTACGCAATGGGTAAAGATCGCCACAAGGCCCTCAGAGAGAGCGATACAATGCGGAATCAATTTCTCGACCTCCAGATCAAGAAGTGCCAGAAGTTGACCGGACTCGGGCGAAAGTTGAATCTAGGGGAGTATCGCCAGCAGGACTTAACAACGGTTGAACTCCTAAGGAGTAAAGCCATGAACACGCGGTTGATGCTTCGGAATCGGCATCGACAGATGGTGGCTTCGAAGCGTACTAGCCATCGCTCCAAAAAAAGCCTTTTCCTCACTGAAACGCCAGAGGAAGAAGAAGCAATGATTTCGTCTCCCAAATTGAATTTACTCGACACAATTGATCTTATGAACCCCTCGACGCAGATTGTTTTTAATATCGATCAGGTGCGATCTCCGTTGTCAATGCCAACCACAACAGCAAATCAATCTGTTAGTTTACCACCAATTAGCCACTCCTTAGTGCGTCCAGGTAGCTACAGTGGTACACGCCAACTGCCATCAACAACAAAAGGAGATCGCGAAGAACAGACGAAAAGTGCCCGTCCACTTCATCAGCTTCCTGCCTTGCTAGGACCTTCTGTTTACGTTGATACAGCCAACAAACTTCCGAGCATTCATCATCGAGTCCGGCCAACAACTCGTTCTGCTCGGCGAATATTCTTTGAAGACCCGCGGTCCTCCCAACTCTTGGCAGCGCTCTCACCAGCCTATCACGGACCTGGTGTATTGCCAGGGGGGACAACTGAGACCCAGTGGAGCACGGTGGATGTGATTCAGTACGTTAAGGAAAGATGCTGCCTCCAAGAAAATGGCGAAATGACGACGAGGAAGTCAAGGAAGAAGTTTATCCTGGATGCCCGGAAACAGTTTGATGCAGATTAAATAGATTTATTAACAAGTATATATGTATAAGATAGTCAATGTGACAAATTGTTTATAATACGAATCGTAAATGATTGTTATGGATAAAAACAATAAATAGTATAAATTTCAAAATAAGAAATCACAATAAAAATGGTGATATTTCATATTTATTGAAATATAAAACTTTAAGGCCTGTTTCTAATCTACATAGTTTTGTATTTATTTATGAATGCGATGCAAAATTCATTTCAGTATAATCTGCTGCAATTAACCTTTTTTGGAATCAATGTTGTCAGTTTCGATGGTTTTTGTTTTATACATACATATATGGTAATTTGTAATATTTTTGTCTCAATCTTCGTTATATTACCGAAGGTTGTATCATTTGTTCATTTGTTCATATTTTATTTTTATATTTATTATACTTATTTATATCATGTTTATGTAATATACTTTATTCGCTGTATGAATTATTCACCTATATACATATTTATATCTCGGGAATATTTGTGTCAATTGTAGAAAAATATTTACTAGTTTTATTAAGTTTTAATCAATATAACATGGATCATTTCTTTCAACTAGTACATGGGTAGATTATAAGGGTTATTGTTGTACATACATAGATGATACATAACAAATAATATTCTATAATAAAGTCTAAAATTGTTGTAAATGTATTAAAGTTGATGAATAAATAAAAATAAAATTATTTGATGCGTATAAAATTATATAAAACATTATTTTGAGTAAAGTCATAGAAGCTTAAACTGCTTTATTTGTTTTAAGTAGCAACAAAACTGAGCT